>VZTV01003816.1:9895-23160 GCA_013400875.1 Anhinga rufa
AATTAGTGATTTACTGTTTGATAGCATTGTCAAAGAGTATTTTTTTGCAGCTCAGTTGAATTCTTTCTTCTTATTTGTAATGCATTCTTGTGCTATATATGGCTACAAGTATATAAAATATATCAATATATAAACAGGCTATATAAATATATATTTCAGCATGATGAACGATGATTTCTGTAATCTACTAATATATAACTGACAATTTCTACCAATAATATCTGAAGAAGAATGGTGTAATGTGAAAGACAAGTAGTGGCTGGAATTTTGTTGCAGAAGACAAAATGGACTTTGATACTATGACACTAGGTTCACTTGGTAGATGCTTGACAAAATGGACTTTGATAGTAGGTTCACAAGCTAGATTTTTGACCTTGTGGCATTTAATTATTCCTTTAGCCTAGTGGAATCTTTTTGATTAGCCTTTCATTTATAGACTTTATTTTAAATGTCTGTAGCTCCTTATGAAGTCAGACACTCTACTCACCAGCAAGATGGACCATCATCAGGGAATTATGGAGCCAAACCTGCACTCCCCTGTTCAACTGTTAATCGGGTAATGAATTGCATGTTTTTCTTTAGTAGTGCTACTAATAAAACAGTTCAGAAATTTAAAAAAAAGAGGAGCAGAAGAATTCTCACTTCTAAAGAAAAAGTGTTCTCCCTGGTGTTTTTAGACTAGAGGCTGAAGCATGCTTTTTCTTGTATATGAAAATTAAAAAAAAAAATGATGGGAAGGAGAAATTAAAATAAATTATCCAATTAATTAAATTGCTGAAGGTAAGTGCAATGAGAAGCACCAAACAGCATAGATAGGAAAACTAGACTGTGAACCTTAAATTCAAAAATAAATAAATAAAATTCAGGTTATCCTAGCAAAAGTAAAACATTTTCATTTAAAATATGAAGTTTCACAGAGATTCCTGCTTGATTTAGAATGCCATCTGTAACACGTGCACAGAATTTATGGCCTAATGTTTTGCATAGTCCCTTTTTTCACCCCAGTTGGTTAAATCGCATCTCAAACAGAATAATTGAATTCCTGGATGTTTGCTTGCTTTTATGAGATGGGTTGTATGTTTTGCTGCTGGTTGCAAAAGCAGATCTTTCAGATGTTCCAGTATGCCTGCTGTGCACTGACTATGCAAACAGGTAGTTTGCCCTATGGAAGGACAAAGCTCTCTTAAGGGAGAGCTTTTCCTAAATAAGTAAGACTCGGAGACTCTATACCTTTTCCCTAGTGCTTCGCTCCCTACACCCATAATAAAATGTCACCTGAGCCTCAGGAAAAGATCTACAGGTAGTGTCACATGATTTGTGCTAACTTGAAAGGAAAGTGGGTGCATTTGTGTAGCACTTTGAAAAGAAAATTAATTTACAGCTTTGTGATGTTGCCTGTTTTGGGGATCTTTTGATGTATTTCAGAACCGGGGTTTTGCATTTTCTTAGGAATTGGACATGTCAGAGAAAGGGTTGCGGAGCTGGTTAGAGTCTGATTATTGTTCATTCTTGCCCTCCCTCTGCAAGAGTGTTGTCATCCAGGCTTAGATCTTGAATACTAAGTCATTCCAGTTTAACAAAGCACTAATTGTACCAGCAGCCCTCTTCTAGACACCGCCACCCAACCTCCCTTAAACAAGGCAATCAGAAAACAAAGACATAAATGGATAAAATGCCCTTCTCCTCCAGAATATACTTTTTCCTGAAGGACAATTTTTACCTAAACCATGGGAACTGACAGAAGGTCGAGAAGGTCTGTAGGGGTTTGCATGTCTCCCTGGCTTGGTGTAACTTGGGCAGTTACCTGGGTGAGCTGAGGGTCCAGAAGCAGTATAACTTCATAGTTACAGCACCGCTCCTAGACCAAATACACAGTTTTTTCTTAGCAGAGCTAAATTTTCATGCACCGTGCTGCATAAATACAGCTTTAGGTCTTTCACTTGTTCCATCTGTTTTAAGTGTATAGTGTACAGTTCAGGTCTGTAATGCACGGCAGCCAAAATGAACCCCCCAAATTAATCCAGAGGTAGTAAGGTATGACTTGGACTTTCCTTTTTGCAGTCAGGAGTAGTAAGATTTCCTTTTTCTTTTAGCTTCAGTCATGTATACTTCCTTTAATTGGCTGGTTAAAGATACCCAATATTAGCCTCAGCTTTAACAGATAAGTAGTGGGATGGTAATCAGGGTGGCCATTTCTGCTTCTCATCTTTTTAAAATATGTGTCTCCTCATAGAAGAGAGTGAATCTGGTTTCTTGAGGTTGCTATTGCCCCGCTTGGCCCTTCTGGCCCCAACCTGTGGCTGCTGCCAGTGTCCCTCCCTTCAGTCTCTTTCAGCAGAGCGGGAACAGCAGGACAGCAGCGCCCACTACTCAGATGACCCTTGGAGGATAACAGAGGAGCAGCGAGACTACTACATCAACCAGTTCAGGTCCCTGCAGCCTGATCTGAACTCCTTTATTTCAGGTAATTTTTACCAAAATGTGTGTGTTGAGTAGAGGGACCAGGCTGAGAGGTGAGAAGTGTTAAGTAGATAAATTATTATTTTTTTTTCTCTCTGGAGTGAGTTTATGAGAAAGAGTTGATTGCATTTTCTTTTTAAAGGCAGACAACCCAAAGAGCAACCAATACTGTGGCCATTATGTTTTTTCCTAAATATCCTGATTTTAGAAAAATAATTACATCTAAGGGAGAAGTGTTGGCAGTTCAGTAAAAATTAAAGTGAGCTCTCTGTATTTGATCCACTAGATTTGTGAATCACACCTGCAGTGTATATTGAGCTGAAAACCCCCTTAGGGTTGTGCTTGCTTTCCCAGCAGAAATGTGGCAGGGTCCATGTGATGAAAGCAAAGCATACAGTTAACTGTCCTGTGTGGTCAAGCCTGAGTGTTTGTGGCTCTGAGGGACTGAGATTTTGACCTTTAAGTGATTAAAAGCAAATCCTGGAGAGGAGAGCACATGCATGGTAAAAGTATTGTTAACAGCATATTGAGATTGCATTTCCATCCTGAATAGGAGGATCAGGCTGCTCGTGGGAGGAGGCACTGTGGGTACAGACAGTTGGTCTGACAAGGAGGACGTCACAGGTTTTAAACTGAGGCAGTTTTACTGAGCCCTGCTCTGTTAGTGGGGTTCAGGATGCTTGGATCCAGGCAAAAGTTTAAATAAATTACCTGCTACTGACAGAAATGAAGTGCTTCACCAGTTCTTTGGGAATTTGAAAGTGAGTTCTTTGCCTCAGTTAAGTTCCCTTAATATAATTTGCTTGAAAGAGAAAATGGTGGTTCAACAGCATGGTATTTCCTCACAGACTTATATATGCCTGTAACTGTGTATGTATGTATATATGCATATATAGCCTCTTGGGTAGCTGTGCATTTTCCTTTACGTTGAGCAAGATTCTCAGGCAGTCCTCGCACATCCAAAATTGCTGTTTATAAATGATAAATTTAAGCTTCTACAGCATCCTAAAATAATTAAGCTGTAGAATTCCTTGCTGCAGGGTGATAAAGATGCTTGAGGTTTTTCCAGGTTTAAGAAGTTATTTGAGAAATCTGTGATTGAAAGATCTGTCAGAAGTTACTGAATATTTAAATGCTACCCCTGGTTGAGAAAGTTCCTGAATCGCAGGTGGTCAGAGGTCAGGGGTTATTGTGGAGCTACCCTATTATCACGTGGCTTTGTCATGGACAGGTAGTCCTCTCTTGGTATCTGGTGTTGGGGAGGACATGCTGTGCTAGGTGAGCCTTGGGCCTGGCCCAGTTACAGCTTTTCTTATGCCCTGCAGTGGGTGATCCGACCTGAATGTGTAAGGGGAAGAGTAGTAGAGACCTTAGGAGTCTCTGCATTACATTGCCTTATGTTTTGTAAGCTCATAGGGCTTATAAAAAGGGCTTCAAGGTTACAGGGATCTTGTGCTACCTCTGTAATCTGTGTGTATGGGATGGTGAAATAATGGATTTATTAGCTAGGAGAGGAATGAGAAGGGCTGTTGTGGCAGGGTGAGTGAGGATGCCTGCAGCAAGACAGTAGCTATGCACTATCTGAATCCCCTGGGTTTTTTCTTTTTTTTCATAACGTTTGAGCCTCTGCAGGGAAAAGTCATGGTTGCAGCAGGGTCTTGGGAGAGCAGTGCAGACACTACAGCACTGTACTGCCACTCACATGGCTTCTGGGTGAAGCAGAGCTGTTTGAGTCTGTTAGTTTGCCATTGGTGACATACTATTTATGCTGGTTAGAATCACTAGTACTGAAGCATGTTTTCCCTTTATTTATTTTTCCCATACGGAGGGAATGGGGAAATGAGGTCAACAGCTCTGTCTGTCTTTCTCTGTCACTTATTCACCAAGAGACAAATGGTCCAGCAGCTATATTAACATCCAGTTAATCTGAGCATCTCTTGGACATAAAGTAACCAGCTGCTTATTGTACAGCAGCCCAGGCCAAAGGTAAATAATTTGAGAATTAATTTCTAGTGGTTGATAAGGCACGGTTTCCCAACAGGTTCCGTGGCAAAGAATTTCTTCACAAAATCAAAGCTGCCCATCCCAGAGCTTTCTCACATCTGGTAAGTACTTTAATAGTGTTGGGGATGTGTATCCTGTTTTTTTAAAAAGAAGCTTAATTCATGAGTCTTGTTAAATTTTGAAGTGTCTTCAGTTATAATTATTGCTCTTATCTCCAGAATCACTTCCAGGCCCAAGCAGCAGGGTGCTCACTGAGCTTCCTGACACGCTTGTTTTCTGGAGAGATGTTTGCCTACTCAGCAGGAATGGGAAGGTTTGAACAATGATATAACTGAGAGCTGTTCTTAAGTATATTGTAAGAAGCATTATTAGCTCAATGATCTGACGTTTTTTATGAAACAACACAGAGAAGAAGTACCTCTGGAATGTTTTAGATGTTCTGTTGGTTTTATGTTCCTGGCTGTGTTTTGTCAGAGGAGGCCTAATTAATGCCTAATTTTTAGTAAGTGCAACTACATAATTCATCAGTGCTTTTCTAATGAAGCAGCACATTTACTTTTAATAAGCTTATTCAGAAACGATTGCAGATGGAACTATACATGATAAAATTTGACAAGGATTCTATTATATTTTAATAAACAACATGGTGCTTTGTAATTCAGTGTCATCCTTGCATCTCAGATAGGCAGAACAAACAGTTTTAAATGTTGATCAAAAATGCTGATAGAAGTTTTACTTTTATATATGCTTTTATGAAGAGAGATGAGAAGAAAAGCTTGCAAGAGCCTACACATCTGTCGGGGTCAAAGAATATGTCTGGAACCTTTTGAAAGCAGATTGTCAGTTGTGAAAATAAAAAAAGAACTGAAGAAACATTGTGTTGGGGGAAGTGAATATTGGAATTCAAGATTATTTAAGAAGAATGGATTAACCCAGTGTGTTAACAAAACACATTTTTATTTCTGTTGCTGTCACAAGTTGTTCTTTGTGCAAAATTTAAAGGAAAGTATTCCTTTCTAGCAGATAACTCTAATTTTGTGATGATGTGTTTTATCAGGTTGTGTCACTGTATTAAACACATGGGTTTCAACCTTTGTTACTATAACCTCAACAGTTTGAAAAATGCTCATTACTTTCAAAGAGTAGGAAGTTATATGTTAGTTTATTTTAGTCCATGTACTAATGATAAAATAATATTTATTTCTTGTGAAGAGTTAATCTATAAATTTGAATTCTTGAGTTTCTGAAGTCCAGTTTTCTTGATTGAGAAGCATCCTAGAATTTAAAGGCAGAACACCTTTAGCGAGCAGTTAACAATAAATTTAAACTTGTCAAAGCATTTCTTTAGCTCCTTTCTTGAGGCTAGTCACTGGTGCCAAGTAGTAACCATTTGCTGAAGTCAGTTTTTGACTTCTGCTTGCACTGTTCAAGATCCTGCATGAATTAGCCAAAACCTGCTAAAAGTTAATTTCACCCCTGGGAGTACAGTATATGTATTTCATGTTATAATATATACATGACCTTATATTGTATGCTTTAATGCATAACAAAAAAAATGTACTTTATTAAAAAAGAAAAAAGCAACAAGTCAGTATTAGAAAACTAGCTTGCTTCATTTTCCCCAACACAAATGTACAAGTTAGGATCAAGTGCAAATGACAGAGGTGTTTGTCTAGTATTAAAATATTCCTTCTCAAAGTTGCATTTCTGTCTCCCTGTGATGGCACACGTATGTTTCCCTGAGGTAACGGCTTGGAAAACGTGTGCCTGTTGTACCCGCAGGGAGCTGAGCGATGTGGATTGTGATGGGGCACTGACACTCCCGGAGTTTTGTGCCGCTTTCCACCTCGTGGTTGCAAGGAAGAATGGTTACCAGCTGCCAGAGACGCTGCCCGAGACGCTGCTGCCCGAGTACCTTCAAGCAGGTAATGTCCCTGTAGCAGGCCGTGTTCCTGTAGCCCTCTCAGGAACCCAGCATGCATGTAAGACAGGTTTTGTTTTCCACAGGCTGCATAATGGCTCTCTGGTTGCTTTTTAACACATGCATTTTTAATTGTGCTTATGAGGTGATTGCTGAAGGAGGAATGTATAAAAGCACAAAGTAGCAATGCAAAATATAGTTACCTGCCCCTAATGTCTGCCTCTTTGCTCCAGCGTGCTTCGGGTGTCATTACAGCTAAAGTGACAGGTGGCGATCTGTAGCAAAGATAATCTAACAAGACTTACATGGCTTTTAACTCTTTTGATGGTTTTCCCTTATGTACGTCTCTCTTGAAGATGTGTTGAAAATGATACTGGACTGCTTTAGAACTTACTATGCTAATATATTTCGTTAGATGCAGTTACTGGTTGTATCAAAGGTTGATTTTTTTTTTTGTAATTCACTTCATGTAATCCACAGATTCTCCTGTAAGTAATTGGCAGTAATGATGGGGGATTACAACAGTTTGCATAGCACAAGGATAAATTAATCAAAAATACAACATACCTCAGTAACAGTGTGCAGTGAGAGACCTGCCCTTTCATTTGTTCTCTTCAGTTATGTCTCTTGTAATTATAAATGAACATTGAAATATATACTGTTCCATCTAAAAAATGTGCATGTCTTTCTAGGGCAAGGAGGATTAATCACAGATGATAATTATAGTTCTAAGAGATAATATTTAAGACCTAATAAAATCTCCATTAAATTTGATGACACTGAATATATTAAAAGACAGGAAAAGAGCAAATCAAGCTGTAGTTAGGAAAATTAAATGTTCACCCTGTATCAGATTTGTGAAATATTTTGGTGGAGTCATGTTCCGTATAATCTGCTATCTTCATGTCCAAGAGGAGAAGCTCCTGTAAAACCTGCACCTCCAAGTCTTCATCACTTTCAGTGTCTCTAATTACATTCCCTTGTCATGATTGCAACTACCCTTTTCCCTCCAGGACCACTGCTTTGTTCACTACTTTCATGCCCATTCTTATCATAAATTAGCTTGTAAGCTCCTCCATTCAGGTTCTTATTTGTATGTCTTCACATTAAGCCTTTTTGGGTAAAATTGCAATGGAAATAACTATCTCTAGTAGTAGGGGATCATTATGTCAGTTGGAGGAAGAGCATGCTAAGCTGTGGTTGTTCCCTGGGAATCCTCTTGTTCCCAGATTTGTCCCTTTCAGCACTGGGGTCTTTACCATTTTCTTAGATGATGATTATTTCGTGGCGTTGCATGCAATCAAGCATTTCAAGCTGATCTACACGGAAGAGGTGAAAGGACTAACTGTTGTAGGCACTGTAAATACCTCAGCTAATATGGTAATTCTGGTTAGTCTGAGAGTCTGAAAATATCTTGCGCTTGTTTTGCTGCCTAGTCAGGATTCAGAAATCTGTCTTTTGAAAGACTTGCGTTAATAAAAAGCGGAACATCTGGATACACTAACGCTGTGAATCACAAGAGCCCTGGTTGTATCAACTTCTGAAATGAAAGCATAGATAAGTAAGCACCTCATACACTTAACTAAAATGTCAAAAGACATTTTCAAGAGAAACTTTCTGTTTTCATGTTTTCATAACTTGATTTCTGTGAAACTTAGATTTTTGGGTTTTATTTGGATTTGTTGGGGTTTTTTTGGCTTGTTAGGAACCCAATGAAGATTACTGGAAACTATTTTTCAATAGGTTGTTGTATTAGTTTCAGAATGAGTCAGAATTTGGTTCAAGTGAAATATTTGCATCTGATAAGAGTGTTAAAGCTTCAAATAAAGTGACTTGAAGCGTAAGACAGAGCATTTAAGGATGAATTAATCTTGCTTAGTTTTATGCCTTGTTCTATAAACTACAAGCACAGGACCAAATGCTATCCTGCTATCCTGCCACAGCTCCACTGACAATTTGACCCACCACCTTCTTTTCTGAAAGTTTTTATTAAAACTAATTTACAGAATCTGTAAAGCTATTTGACCTGTATGTAACCCATTGTATCGTAAGTAAGACAGGTTTGAAAGAGCTTAGTTTATTCAGATAAACTGGATGCTAGCCAGAGACTAGAAATTTGACGTGAGAACTGGTTATTCTGCCTTTCAATATATTGATCTTAAAGAAAAGCAGTTTTCCAGCTGTTAAGACAGATTTATCTCAGAGGAACTAATACCAGAGTGAGATCAGCAGAAGGACCTGAGCTTGTAGAATAGAAATGAGGCTCTTGTGACTATTTCCCGTCCCCCCCCCCGGCTCTCAGTTGCTGTTTAGTTAAAGGTGGTATATACTGCAGCATCTAATGCGTTTAGTGACCTTGTGTTTTGCTGGCCTTCAAATTTAGTGTGTAATGCAGATTCTGCTATGCTTTTCAGTATTCAGAATGTCAAAAATTGGTGTTGAAAGTTTTGTAAGTACCTTTAACATACCTAAGACATCAAGGTATAAACTATAAGGCTGACTAAGGTGATACTGGACTGTGAGGAGGAAAAATGCAAATAAACGGTTGTCATTTGGCAGTTAATGTTTTCTAGAAGTCACTTCTCCCCAAGTTTCACAATTATTTCTACAACAGAAATTAACATGTTATCCCTTTCCTGACTTGAATTAGTCAAAATACAAGACAAAGATTTTCTTCATGGTGCTGTCATCCGTGGCTTATAGATCAGTTCTGATATGTAGAAATGAAGGGCAAAATGATGCTGGAACAGTTTTTGAAGAATTGTGTATTAACCAGAGACTTGGCATCTCTCTCTCTTTTCCTTTTTTCTCCCCCTGCAGCTTCTTTGAAGCCCATGCGTGACTGCACACTATTTGATTCTTATTCTGAGTCATTGCCAGGCGGTCAGCAGACTCGGGACTTCAGTCGGACAGAGGTAATAAGGCGTCAGCAGGATAGTTACCTTGCAGAGTGCAGAGGAATAGCCCGGTTTCACAATGACTGTGGTATGTGTAGCAGCAGAACTGCGAGTCTTTGAGAGGGCTTCAGGAGTCTCTAAGTGTACCATTAAGCCATCTCATCCCCCTCTCAGCATTTCATTCAGTGTGTGGAAAGGGTTTTTCAGAAGATATTCCCAGATAACAGAGTTCACAGTAGTCATCGAGGGACTCCAGCCTTGTGTGAAGTTGGAGTCTGCAGAGAAATACACCTTAGCTGTTCGTGTCCCTTGCTTGGGGTTGCATTTGGCCCTCCGGTGCTGGGAGCCAGCGATGAGGGGCAGAGCCCTTGCTGCAGGAGGGGCAGTGTGGCACAAGGGCAGTGCTCAGGTGAAATCTCTTCTGAATCTGAATTGGTCGAAAATGGCAGGCTGTGGGTGCAGACCTTGTTCTAGTCAGGCACTCCTGACTGTGTAGCTCTTGAGTGTTTCTTCCAGTTACAGTGCTCCATTTCCACACTTGCACCCCAAGTTTTGATGATGATAAGAAAAATGTCTTGGCTTGTCCTGATTCTTTGTACTTTGCTTCTTTGGAGACTGAAACTCTCCCAGATTTTGTATAGTATGGACATGCATAGTCCTGTTCTGAGTGATTGAGTCTGCATTTTAATATCCAGCCTTTTCATAGTCTAAGGAACTACCATCTAAGGGTCTCGGTGGTAATTGTAAGGAGCCAGAAAGAGTGTTTTGAGGGAAAAATGGAGATCCATTGTAGCAGTATCACAACAGATACCAGCCTTGTAATGGAAGACTGTTGCAAGCAAAACTAAATTAAGGAGAAGAGTTTATCACTGACGTTAAAAAACAGAACTTTGAAGTTCCTGTAAAGCTGAAACTAACTGTGGCTACTGAGTTGTGCCTGGATGTTGCAACTGTGAATATATATGCTGTGGGATTTAAGGGTTTAGTATTTAAGGTAGTGAATCAAATGGCAGACTGACTGCAAGAATGGGCCCTTCTGATGCTGCTTCCAAGTTAAAAAGTAATGGTATGTCATGCCAGCTCAGCAAGGCTGTCCTCCAGTTATTTCCTCCCTATGTCTTGCTCTGGGGAGTTTCTGGGTCAAAACCCAGCTGTTCCCTCATCAAATTCAGCTTGGTAGTGGTACCACCAAACGGACTTTCCTAAGCTGCTATAGAGTACAGTGTTCACTTTGGGCAATGCTGCAGCCAATGCTTTGGGCATCAAGTTTATCTTCTGTTAAAATATATGCAGTCTTCCTGGGTGGTGCTCCTCTTTGTACAGCAGCTTAGCCAAAGTACAGCAGTCATACTGGGTTTTGAGAGCAGTGCTGCTGTTCTGGTAGTGCTGGCTGCTGGTATGTTGGTAGCATAGGCAGATCCTTTACTGTAGCAGAACAGCCTTGTCCCTTGCGTATGGCCCTATTTTGGGAGGGTGGTTCGCAGGGGGCTGCGAGATTGTCCCGCAGGCCACGCTGTGCTAGCACTTCTTTACTGTGCAGTTGTGTGGCAAAGCTCAACAGTCCCTTGAGAGTGTGCCTTATTAGCATAGATGCATATTGGTTTGCAATTTAAATAAACATTAAGTGTCAAAATTCAAGGCGATTTGCATTGAAAGCTCATTTGCTGATGTCAGCATGTGCATGTATGTATATACGTAACTGCATTTCCAGACTGCAGTAAGAGTGAATTGAGTACTTGAGTTAACTCACTGTATCAGCTTAAGATATTAGTTTTTAGAGAGAATTATTTGTCTTCTGCTTAAAAACTGTCACATCCCTGTTGGGATGCTTTTTTTTCAGTAGGCAAGACCCCTGAGTGTCAGCTTCTCTTTTTCACTTGCATTTTCATACCCATATACAAATACACATGCATATATAAAAAAAGATAGAGATATATAATTAAGTTATAATTAAATATAAGTAAATATATAGTTATGTATCTTTTATACACATAATTAAAAACCTTCAGTTTATGTAACTTCTTGTCTTCAGGATCTACTTCATTATCTCTCTCGCCTCGCAAGTGATAATCCAGATATGCAAAGTAGTCTTTGGTTATTGCAGAGTTGTGAGGAAGTCTGCTCTTTAGTAGTGCAGGCTTTGGGACTGTGAGATTAGAATGTTCTTTTATATATTTCAGAAAGCTCAGAAATCTTGCTTTCAGAGTCATCTGTGTTTCTTTGAAATAAAATGTTGTTTCAGTAACCTAACCAATACAATTTAATAATCTTATTTAATGTCTGGCTTTTTAGGCTCTTCTTGTTTGTGGTCCTTGAATGTATATGCAGAGTAAGGATAAATCTAGAAGGAGATGATTTCCTAAGCAATTAATTAGTACGTTTTTTGCTTTTTAGATTGTTCTGCTGCAGTGGAGATGATAGTAGTAGCAATATTATAGTAATATCTAAATAGCTATAGAGGGTATACAGCACAAAATATAAAAAACTCAAACAAGCAATAGTCCCGATTTTATGTTTAATTTTTAATTCAATATTAAGCAGTTAAGCTTTCAGACCTCTTCTGCCTTATCTCTGCGCTCTTCTCTTTGAGACATTCATACCATAACTGCCAATAACTTGCAGATTACTGTGCTACCTTTGTACTCAGATAATGTTCTTGAGGGTACAGCTGGATCTTCTGCTCCATTCCTAGGTTCTGCAACGTGGCAGGACGTTCTGCAAAATAAATTTTGTTTTTTAATGGCTAGGTTGAAAATGAAGGAGAATCTGTAGCATGACTGCCTGCTGGCTAAGCACAGATAGTGTTACCTGACTATGTCACAATTATCTGACTGGTTTTGCTCCATTTCTATCCAGGCCCTAGACATATAGGGCAAAGCTCTCAGTTTGTTTCAGGGTCTTGTTATTTTGGTCCTTTGTTATCCAAGATTAATGGACTACAAAATCTCTTCTCAAAACTGATTTGGGAATGATTTTGACTTGATTTTTTTTTTTTTATTCAATGATGTTTTTATGTTCAGAATTAATACACTGAATGAGCATCATTGGAAGGCCAGTAATTCATCCCCTATTCATCTACCTCTGGGGGAAGTGCAGTAATTCACTGTTGCAATTTAATTTGTAGCTTGGCTACTTGAGGAAATATAGTTTAGATAGTTGATCACTACATAAAAAATATTATCAGTGCAATTAGTTATGCATTATCTCCATGTCTTTGTCTCTTTCCACCTATCATCCATTTAATTTAATTTTAGAAGACCATTTTTACTGTGACTGCTGAACTACGTACTGCATACAATGGAAACAGTTCTTGAATGCATCCATAAAGAAAATAATGGTGGGAGACAGGTCACCTGAGTGCTAGGCTTTGTTAAACTTACAAAACACACAAAGACTGCTAATGTTATGCCTGAGAATGACATGGGTGACTGCTTTTTGTAAACCAAGGAGGTTTTGTCTTCCCGTTTTCTTTCTCAAGTTTTTGCCTCCCACTCTGGTTCTGGTCTGTCGTTTTGTTTTGTGGTTGTTTTNTTTTTTTTTTTTTTTTTTTTTAATTTTTTTTTTTTCCCTCTATTCCTTTGGCTCTTTTCCACAAGCTTTCTTGCTGCCAAAAGCCTAAAGATAAGACACAAGATTTCACACTATATGCATAAAATGACTGGCTGGGGGTGCTTTAAACTCCCTCAGAAATGTCATGCTTACAGTTCATTGAAATTTGTGAGAGTCATTCTGTAGATTCAAGCATACACTGAATTATGTCTTTCGTCTGATGCTCTTTAGAGTGTCAGGGCTAGCTAGGGATGTGAAGTGTGTTGTTCATTTTCAGAGTCCTCAAACTGTGTTTTTGCTATATTGCTTCCTCAGAAGCATTAGGGAATCCCAGTTGCAACTTTAATAGATCTCATTGCCCTCTATTCTGGACTTGGCCTTCTTGAATTACTGACTTAAGATTTTGTTTGCTTTTTTTAATGTCTGCAAAATCT
>VZTV01003819.1:0-20249 GCA_013400875.1 Anhinga rufa
CTCACCACCTCCCACAAGCAGATGGATATTCAGCCAGCCTCAAAGCAATGGCTACTTTAAAAATACTACTCCCCAGTTTTACTGCTCTAAAGACGCAAGATGGAGATCAAATTGCCACTAACGAGCTCTGACACCTTCCTTGGTTTAAAAAAATACCATTTAAAATTTTTTTTCTTATTTTCACCTGCCTCTCTAATTCTTTTCAAAAGGCACTTATATTAACAAAATAAAATCTGACCGTATAAGTTTCTTATTCAGTTTTACAGGTCATGAGGTTTGAGCTATTCAATTAATGTCAGCAGCTGTTCTTGATGTTTACCCAGCCTGAACTGACCCTGAACCTGATGTTTGTCACTAACAAACAAAAAGTTCTAATGAGTTTATTATTGATTTTTAAAGTTTTTCTTTTTGGAATTTATTTGTGTGCACATGCATAGTACTTTGCAATGTAGTAACTCGGGATGCACAGGAGGGGACAGTTTCTGTTCTAATAACTACCGTAATGCAAAATACGTTTTTTTCCAGGTCCTCTTTAAGTGCAGGAAAAGTTATGGCTGAAAGAGACCTTAACTTTTGCCATCTAGGGCTACTTGTCCTTGTTAGCCTAGCCACTGACACAGGTCTGCTCTGAGCATATTTACAGAGATCGTAATAAATTAAATAACCTTTCTTGAGGATGAAAATATGATCTTGTGTTTAGTGTTCTAGATTACTAGCAATGAACTTAACCTGTGAATTTGAACAAATCACTTTTTCATTGTTCGTTTTCTAAAAGGAGGTAAGAAGCCCTCACTTCCATTAAAATCAGTTATAGGTGAATGTCTTGACAGATGCCAACCTCGGGCACATAGTTGTTTTATGTTCCTATGCAATGTTGTTAATTCTTTTTCTAAAGCAGTTAGGCACATTAGAATTTTCTTGGTCTAAAAGTCATAAACATGACAATTTCACTTCCAGAAGGTAGACAGTTGTTGACTTTAAGCCCTAATAATGGCAGCTGTCCATATACATTGGATTTTAAGAGACAAAACTATTATTTTATATCTACTATACAAAATCTAAGGCACCAAAAATTATTATTTTCATAGCTTTACCTTGCAGCTTTCCATAGGTCTCCTTTTTGCCTCTCAAAATAAGTAAGAGGCTATTGCCAGGGAGGAACAAAAGTGACTGCTCTACAAAGCAAATTGAGCTGGGAGCCAAGGGTGACAGCAGGAGAGACCAGGGCCGTGCCCTGCCAGGTGAGGGGTGTAATCCCAGCATACCTGACAAGGAAGGCAGAGCAAATCTGGAGATGGTAGCCAGGTTCAGCCAAGTGTTCAGTGATGAGCAGAAAAGTCTGCAATGATAAAGCCAATCTGAGATCAGGTGCAAGGTATGGGGTTGAGCACAGACACAGCTGCAACAGGTCAGATAAGGATCAAGGGCAAAATAGATGTTTTGATGGAAGCATCTTCCAAGGTCTCACAACTGCACCATATTAGCTTTTTACCCAGGCTAAGGGCCTGGGGAGGGGAAAAGAGATTGTAGGGTCTGCTGATGAAGGTAGAGCCCTGGTAGCTGTGCAGGTACAGTGAGTCTGAGAAAGTACAGAGCTGGTGAAGGCTTCTCATCTAGTTTAGGCAAAATTCAGGTTCTCTACAGTGCTAGAGTGGATTCAGGTGGGAGAAGGTGGATGAGTGACCGTTTGAGAGAAGGTGATGTAGCTTGCAGGAGCTAGCAGTAAGTATCTCTTTACTTTTTTTCATTCTCTTCAGTTATTCTGTTATATTGTTTGGTCTGGGCTGTTTGCTTTCAACTTGCATTCAAATATGCAAGTCTGAACAAATCAAGGTTTTATGCATTAAATGTGAGCAGCACCTGGTTATGTTGCATCCTTTAGCAAAGCCATTTCTACCTAAATATCACTTTGAATAGTAAATACATGAGGGATCCATAAAACAACAATGAGAAAAAATAAATAAATGTTTCTTCATGAAGATGTTGCTCAGGTAAGGCTCTGTGAGAAATATCTAGTCCTTGATTGTTTAAATGTAAATTGTAGCCCCAAAGGAGATGGGTTCTGAAAGAGGTAAGTTCAGTGGATTTGGGGGTTGGTTTGCTTTTACATTTATAAGAATCAAGGCACTACTTACTAAATAGGATGTTCTGGTGTCAAATAAATTGTGAACTATATTTGTTTTAATATTCCATTTTTAACACCTTTTAAATTTTTTCTAATCCACTGAAAAAGAGTAACATTACTGCCTCTTCGAATGCACAGTAAGTTTAAAGCTATTGCCTGGACTACAGGTGGCAGTGCATGTTTAAGTATGAATACATCTAAGCAGCTTTGTCAGTATAGGAAGAAACTTTATCCTTGCTTTTTCTAGTTTAGCTAATCAAGATCAAATATTATCTTAGACTGTATGAAGACAAACCTGAGTTTAAAAGGTTGTAGTATGTGTAGTAAAGTAGTATTACAGAATATGAGAATAAGACATGTTTATGTCCTTAAAGTAAATGTGATTACAGTAAGTAACACAGTAGACTAGAAAAAGGCTCTGAATATTGTCTGTCTTGAGTTCTGATTGCTGGTTTTGGGAAGACGAATTAGCTTATCAAGGCTAGACATTGGATGGTTTTATTAATGGCCCCATTTGTACCCAGGCATGTGTGAGCTCCAGCATTTTTCTAATCTGCTTTGGATTTTTTTACTTTTACTGAAAGTAGACAGTGGTTACTGACAGCTTTTAATATAACTAACAGAGGCCGACACAAACTTTCAAGATAACATTATTCTGAATAAAAGTAGGCTAGAAAAATTCTCTGAAGCTATTAATATCTAGTAACAAAATACTATTTTTGCCATCTGCAATAGTTTAAATATTTTCATTTCTGTAGCACCCTTTACAGGCAGGTGTAGTCTGATAAATTCTGAGTTACGAAGTGGTTAAAAGGCTCATAGTAAAACCACAGTGGGGAAAAAAGTAGAAAGAGAGCGGCTGGATCCACATACGCTGTGGCTCATGTTAGACTCAAACAGGGACAACTAGAAGAACCATCAGGCTTTGGATTTTTTTTCATTTGTCTCAACCTTTGTTAGCAAAGCAACATTTAGGCATCCAAGGATACTGATCTGAGGCTTTCTTCTACCTGTTAATCCTCCTAAATGACCAGAGAGCAGTATGGTAGAGAAAGCTTCTGAAAAATTAAGTAGCTACTAGACCATTATCCTAGATTCTTCTGATTATTATTTATTATTTCTTTTTAAAATGTCAGTAAAAAAAAGTGTTGATTACATATATGAAAATAGCTGTAGTAGAAGTTCTTGTCTCTAGAAAGAAATGACCTTGAATTAACTTTCNCCAACTGACCCAAGGGATGTCCCATACCATATGATGTCGTGCTCAGTATATTAACTGTGGGAAGTTAGCCAAGGGCAGCAATCGCTGCGTGGGAACTGGCTGGGCATCAGTCAGCAGGTGATGAGCAGTTGCATCACTATTTTCTTGCGTTTTGTCTCCCTCTTCCTCTCTTCCCCACCTCATTGTTTTCCTTTTCTTTACAATTTGTTAATATTATTTTTAAACTGTTCTTGTCTCAACCCATGAGTTTTCTTACTTTTGCTCTTCAGATTCTCTCCCCTATCCTACCGGGTGAGTGGGCAGGGTGAGCGAGCGGCTGTGCGGTGTTGGTTGCTCACTGGGGCTAAACCGTGTCAACCAAGCAAGAAGAATTTTATGAACTTGTATGTAGCTACACTGCTTCGGAAGAGACTTTGGACGAGTTTTGTTTCAGCAAATAAAATTAATGGTTCACTTCAGACATTACCTTGGAAGATTGTAATAAATTATACTTTTTCATTATGAATTTTTCATATTAATTTATTTTGTTGAAATATGGAGGAGAATATACTCTCTTGTCTGTAATATTTCTGCTGTTCATCAGGTTTTTTGAGTTCACAACAGGAGATCAACTTGCAGGTTGTTTCTATGGTTTTCTTACATAAACTTTAACTGATGTTTTACCTGAGTTAGAGTGGGGGGAAAAGTTCACTTGTCTTCTAGGGGAGAAAAAAACCCAGTGTATGGCTGGTCCTAAAAATCCTACTCTACTACTATATCTAGAAATGGAGGAAAAACGTCTTTTATTATTTTATCATTAAAAGGGGAATTTTCTGAAATTACTTTTTTTGGTGTTTCATAAAGAAAATATAATCTCTTAATTCTATGGGATAGAAATAATTGTTTGAAAAGCCTTATCCTGAGAATCTATGATTCATAAAGTCATTTAAGGCATTACAGATTTTTGCTGGAATGTGAGCTTCCCGTGCAGTGCCTAGGGGTTAAATGTATTAGTTGGATAGATGAGCCAGAAAATAGCATATAGTAGATTCCTGTTACCTCTTTTCTTAGCTCTACTGTAACTGTTTCTCAGATGTTGCATACAATTTTGCTATCAATCACTTAAAGAGGAAATTGATAAGTCATATTCAGAAAAGGGTAGGCAGATTCTGTTTAGCTTTTCACTGAGAAGTTTTAGTTCCTCTACTGGTAAACCAATCTAAAAATGAAAATGTTGATATAATTCAGTGACCCAATGGATGCAAATTATGATCTTAAATTCTAGTATCACCTTAGCCACTTCTAAGGATTGAGAGTATTTTAGCACCAGGAGCTCCACTACTGCCAACTTGTGTGCTTCTGGGGAAAAAAAAATAAATCCCCAAACCCACCTTTCTTTTTCAGATAAATCTGGGATAGTGCTCTTGTATACCTTCAGATTAGAAGTCATGTTTCTACGCGTACTTTTAATAGATATTCCTTATTTATAAGCTACACACATTCTAATCAGAATTGTCAACAGATATAGAAAGGAAATTATAAAGTTGTGTTAACTTGGCTTATCCTTGAGTTGTTTCATGGTCCTGTTTATATTTAAGAAATAGAGTTTCCTGACCCACTTTTTTCTGATTTAAACTCCCCCCCCCAAATTTGTCACAACAGTCAGTGCATTTGGGGCCTCTAAAGGAAGCACGGTGTTCAGCAGTTCAAGGACAGAACAGGACAGGTACAAACTGCTTCATTTGTCACTGTGTTGAATGTTTCACCACTGTTTCTTTCATTGTAAAGCACTTTGCATACGGAAGGTGTGTTATGGAAGCAAATTCTTGATTTAACTTTATTCAGAACAGTGCTTGGCTCAGCAGATGTTCATGTCAGCCTCTAGATATGGCAACATCACCTCAGCGCCCAGCTGGAGCGGTGGGTTTTGGTGTGTGGTTTTTGTTTGGGGTTTTTTTGTGGTTTTTTGATGGTTGCGGGTTTTGTGTGTGTTTGCTTCTGAAGGAGGGAGAGGTAGAACACAGCAGTCTTTCCAGTATCTTGTACAAGGAAAAAAGTGAGGCTGTATATTACATTGATATGTTTTAAATAAAGTCCCAACAAATTCTGTTAGGTGTACTTCAAATAGTGTAGAATTAAAAAACAGTAGTGGTTTTCTGACATGGGAGAGTTGAGAAATGTCTGAACTAACCAGTCCAGCTGTTTCATCTGCAAACAGCTGTGCGCAAGTTTAAGTGCTTTTGACCACTGCTTTCCATTTTCTTAATTTTCTCAACAGAATTTAACTTCTGAAAAAGTAATATAAGGAACCTCTCCATACACATGATAGAGATTCTGTTATGACGTAAGGGCACTCTTGCAGGATAAGATCATCGCTTTTTTGAATGCTCTCCACCTGTGGGTTCTTTTTTTTAAATTTCGGTGTTTTCCCATGAAATAAAGAAACATTCCACATCTCCAGAAAACACAGAACTTTCATAGATTTTATTCATTTGATATTTATGAATTTTTCAAAATCTGTCATTAAGCTAACATAAAAAATGTAAGTTCAATTTATTGATAGAAAAGATGTAATAGCATTTCCATGGTAAAGCATTTGATATTACATTTTTGGTTGGTAAAAGAATGGAATAGTCTGGGAATTCAGAAATGTATCTTTAGAAATTGATGTAATATTAGTGAGCGTAGTTTACAGGATTGGGATTTTAGAACTTCATTAATGGTGTGCTTTAATGGTGTGCTTTACTTCAGTATGGGGAAGCAATCAGAACAGTGAGGAGCATTATGAAGGGCTTAGATACTTGTAAATATCTAAGAAACCTGGTTCAGGGGGCTCACTTGCATGAAGGCTTTATTCATATTGTCACCTCATCAAAGATGAAGTGAAAACTTTGTATGAACTTGACTTTATGGTCTGGAGTTGTTATTATTTCATTTCAGTTGACCATTGTGAATACAGGGGGGCTGAGAAGCCACTATAACCAAACAGAACTATAATCTACTTTAAGAAAAAAAAAATCATCATTCCTTTATAAAAACATTTAAAATTGTATATTTACTTGATATCCGTTAATGACTATAAAGCAGACACTTTAAACAAGTAGTAGTATATCTTATAGGAAGGTGTGGTATGAAAATTAATAATAAAAGCCCAGTAAAAGAAAGTTTTGTAACTGAAAACTAACTGCTAATACAAGTCACTATTTAATTATTTTTCAGAATTAAATTTAAAGCTTATCAATATAGAGATAAAATTAAGGTTGGTTTAGATTTACTTCTACATTTTGAAAGTTTTCAGTGTTCACTCAGTAGTATTACTGTGTTCTGTTGCAGGACTGTTACTTCAGATTCCTAATTCTGAATTATCTTCCTTTGGAAAACTACAGCAAATTTTTTCTTTAATTTTACCACTGAAATATTACATAAATGCAGCATACTATAACGGTGGTCCACAAAATCCTCTGTTCATAGGTGTCTAGTTGTGTGCTAGAAAAGTTCCTTTAGGCACCTGCAGATCCACCTACGTGGATACCTATAATCCTGCAGGCTGTACAGGTGCTGGAGTCGGAAACTGCCCGTTCTTCTGCTTTATTACCCTGAAAGGACTCTCATCAACGCATAAAGGTGTTTTGAGCACCGCTGATTATATTCCTGTGGGATTCAGTTTAGCACAAAAATTTGCCATCTAATCAATATGTGATGACCTGTGTTGCATTCAAGGAGCTGATTGTGGTGATTGCATAGATGGTGCTCTTTGAGTGGTGTCAGTCTGCCTGCCTAATGTCCCTGGATGGCAGGCTGCTGCAGGGAGGCATAAACAGTACTAGTAGCTAGAGTAAACAGCAAAAGGTTTTTGAATTGATCTTTTAGCTGAAACACACCACTGAAATGTTTAAAAATTGAAATTGTAATTGGTTCTATTAATAATAAAATAGTAATAACATGCACTCTTTATGCTAAAAGGAATTTCTTAATGAAGCCCCTTTGATTTAGTGAAGTGCCTACACGTACAGTTTAAGGGCCTAAATCATTAAAATACATTACTTCTTCCTCTCCATTCAGAGAGGTACTGTGGATACTGCATAGAAGGTCTGATGTTCCATTGATTGAAAAAAATAAAAACTTTAGGTCAATTCATACACAATTTTTACTCTGTGCATATGTTTTGAGCCGATACCCTAATTGTAAGCAAAGCCGTTAAATTAATGTCCTATTTCTGAAGCACGAGCTTGCAGACAAACAATTGTATGTATTGAACAAGGAATACAATTTAATGTATTGTTATTTTTTTTAACAACTTGTAGAGAGGTTATCGGTGACTGAGCCCAAACATCTGTTACATTTGTAGAAACAAAGAAATGCAGATAACCAATGTCAGACAAAATACTATAGGGGCTAATGAGTCAGAACTCTTTTCCTGCATGTTTCATAGTACACTTCATTATTCAATACAAGAGTGAAAAAGATCAGCACAGGGGAAAAATGGAAGACAAAAAAAATGAAGTGTATCATATTTTTCTGCTCCAAGTTAATATACCTTGTTAATTTTTTTGCCGGCTCATGGTTCTGTTTATAGAAATTTCTCTGTGGTATCCATTTTATTTAAAATGTAGTGCATTTTAAGCTACTCCTTCGTCTGCTTGACCTTACTACCTCTCACCCTCTACACTCTTCAGGTGAGAGGCAGTAATCCCTTACACATAGCTGTGATAACGGTGTCATGTGAAGTAACATGCCTTACCTGTGAAATTGCCTGCACTAGAGGTGCTTTAAGGGTAATGTTTTGGGGGTGAAGGGAGAGGAAGGGTGTTTTGCTTTGTCTGGGTATTCTAACAAGCTAGGAAAACGTAGTTAGATACTGTAACTTTGCATGCATATTTAGTATGGTAACAGCTTGCAGAAGGAGTGTTATTTTCTAGAATGAGCTAATTCTATCACTGATTGGGATCTAATTGTACTTTCCTACCTGATAAGGTTCAGATGTGGTACACCACCTACCCACCCCACCTTATTACCTATTTCCTGTTATACTTGTCTTGATTCTCAACTTCAGAGCATTTAAAGTCGTGCTGCTTTTGAAAATGCCAACTCAGGCAGCCACATCTCCTTTAGCTCTTCTTTTCTGGACTGGAAGTTGACACTGAGTAACCACTGGATGAAGGAGAAACTATCGCAGCCCTCCCCTGTACTACTGACACAATGAGCCGCGAGTTGCAGAGAGTAGTAGGGAAAGGGAAGTGATGGTACCATAGAATCATTCACGTTAGAAAAGACTTCTAAGATCACTGAGTCCAACGGTAAACCTAACGCTGCCAAGTCCACCGCTAAACCATGTCCCTAACCGCCACATCTACATGTCTTTTAAATACCTCCAGTGACTCAACCACTTCCCTGGGCAGCCTCTTCCAGTGCTTGACAGCCATTTCCGTGAAGATTGGATAGTGGGAAA
This sequence comes from Anhinga rufa, assembly GCA_013400875.1. NCBI lineage: Eukaryota > Metazoa > Chordata > Aves > Suliformes > Anhingidae > Anhinga > Anhinga rufa. Next base: position 8,776 of record VZTV01003819.1, read on the forward strand.
AATTTCTAAACCTCCCCTGGCACAACTTGAGGCCATTTCTTCTTATCCTATCGCTTGTTACTTGGGAGAAGAGACCGACCCCCCTCACCACAGCCTCCTCTCGGGCAGCTGCAGAGAGCGATGAGGGCTCCCCTCAGCCTCCTCTTCTCCAGGCTGAGCCCCCCCAGCTCCCTCAGCCGCCCCCCAGCACACTTGTGCTCCAGACCCTGCCCCAGCCCCGCTGCCCTTCTCTGGACACGCTCCAGCCCCTCCATGTCCTCCTTGTCCCGAGGGGCCCAAACCTGACCCCAGCATTCGCGGGGCGGCCNAGCTCCAGCCACTCTTCCCCAGCCTGGAGCGGTGCCTGGGGTTGGTGTGACCCGAGGGCAGGACCCGGCACTTGGCCTTGTTGAACCCCAGCCCATCGATGCAGCCTGTCCATATCACTCTCTAGAACCTTCCTACCCTTGAGCAGATCAACATTCCCACCCAGCTTCATGTCATCTGCAGTCTTACTGAGGGCGCACTCGATCCCCTCATCCAGATCATTAATAAAGATATTAAACAGAACTGTCACCAACACTGAGCCCTGGGGAACACCGCTTGTGACTGGCCACCAGCTGGATTTAGCTCCATTCACCACAACTCTTTGGGCCCAGGTACACAGCAGGTTTTTACCTAGTGAAGAGTGAAGCTGCTTAACTACAAATTATAAAAAGTAAGTCTGACCTCCCCAAAACTACTTTTCATCAATTTTACCATCAAGTTTCCTGAAAGCAGCAGGTCTCGGTCAGAAAGGCAGCAATCACCAGGGTGTGACAGTGAGGTCTGGATTACTCTAAGGAAGACACGTGACTGAGTGATGCAGGACAAACATGCAATCAGTTATCATCATCCTAACACCATGTAACACAGAAGTACTGCTGGTGAATTTGTAACCTGACATTTCAGTGTGCTGAATACAAGGTAGTCATTTCAGCACACTTCCAAAATATAATTCTAAAATGAGAAAGGAAAAAATGTGTCCTTTCCCAAATATTCACGTACCTGCTACTGCCTCTGAACACAAAGTAAGAGATATGTGTCGTTTCTGAAATTCATACGTTGCACAAATTCTGCGCCTGATAAACATCACAGTTGTCGTGTCACTTATCGGTTTAAAACTTTGCAATACGGTTTGTGTTTCTCACTGCCTTTTAATGGTAATCAATGTCAGTTGCCAACTCATTACAAACCTTTTTCATGGATCATAAGAAACTAGTACCTGAGGGGATGGCCTTTCTTATTCCACTGAAAACCTGTTGTACCTGCTATTTACTTCAAGGTACAAAATGCAGTCTAGAAAATAGTAGACCAAAACAATGACTACATCACCCTCTAATTTTTTTTTCTTCTGGAAAATCTCACTTTCTCTATGGACATAAACCTCCCTAATGATCCTTAGCAAAGAACAATTTAGCTATGAGGTTGCATTGTAAAGGAACACCACATTTAGGTCTATGTTTTTTTTGCTTTACATCACAAACCTAAAATTAAAGAAGAGCATTGCCTTGTCTTTCAAAATCATGCCATCCTCAGAAGTACAGTATGACAACTGGGCATCTTTTCTGAGTATTTTACTTTTTAATCATTGTGAACAGTTTTCTGGTTCATAAATTTTACTTAGGTTAGTGTGTGTTGGTTTGTGGGTTTTGGGTTTTGTTTTTCGTTTGTTTCTTTGTTTTTAATCTAGACAAAAAAAATGAGATCAATTCTTTGGACTGTGCCTATGAGCAGCCAAGAAGGTACAGATGAAGCTGGAAAAAGAAACAAAGGTGCCTTTATGAACAGCCCAAGTGGCTGAACCCACATTGTAAATCAAAGCAGCTCTGATCTACTCCAGCTTATACAGTCTAAACCAATTCACTGTGGAGCTGTCCAGCAGTGGAGTGCTCTGTCATGGTTATAAAATACCTGCCCCAGCCTTAGGTATTTTGAGGAGATTTAGATGTTGATAGTTTAGGATTGTTCTGCTAGTTCATCGATATATGAGGAACTCAAGTGCACTGTGAAAAATTCCCAAGCTGGGAGATCTAACATTGTTAGATATTTTAAATTTATTTTTTTTTTGTCTCTGTTGCAAGAGCAAATCTGTGTCTCAGAAGATATAGTATTTGCTTACTTATCTTATCACAGCAGAAGTCTGGGATTTAGGAAGCCTGGGTTCTGAGAAAGAAAATATTCTTATTATATGACAAGTCTGTGAAACAAACAGGTTGTCATGCATTATTACTGCAGTATGCTTTAGTTCAACATGAACACGATAACACAGGCCACTCACTCAAATAGATCAATGAGTAGAGCTGTTGTTTTCTGACTGTTGCCCTTATTTTGGAAATTTTTTCCCTTGTTCCCAAGACTCCAAAGCAGAAAGGAGCTGTGCTGATAACTGGAGAAGAACATAAAGTAAACAAGTAAAAAATTATCAATTCAATATATTTTCCTGATTTCCTCCCCTTCCCCCCTTTGTATTTTCTCTCTCAAGGCAGAAGGAAAGTGAAGTCAGATATTATTAACCAAGGGACACACTGAGTCTCACTGTCAAAGGGATGAAAATTCAGCCTCTGCATTAAACGTGTGTCATCACATCCACCAATCTTTTTTGCTCATTGTACAGTGTAAATTCATCCTTCTGATTACTTAGCACAGGTTCCTCTAGTGAGCCAGAGCTGTATGTTTCTTTTTTTAAGAAATAAATACGTGTGTATCAATTGAAAACTATCAGTGGTGGGTTTTTGTGTTTGTTTTAGTTTTTGTTTGGATTCTTTTTCAGTGGAGGGGGGTGTTGGGTTTTTTTTGTTGTTTTTGTTTGGGGTTTTTTAGGGGGGAGGTTAAGAAATAGTCTTAAAACTTGGATGAGAAAAAAAATTTGGATGGACTGAAAGTATGTGGTTGTACCCATATGCGAGTGCAGTATAGATGTGTATGATAGGAAAACATTATTGAAAGCTCAGTAATTTTAGAATAAGTTAAATAACAAGACTCCATGCAATTTTGTCATACTTTTTGGTCTGAATCATGGGTGACAATTCAATCTGTATCTTTTAACCACCAGGTTTTGCAGGGTTCCCACTCTCTAGCCACCTCTAAACAGTAGTTATGTCTTATAATTCCCTGTAGATTAATAATGGAGACTTTATATGACATCATAAACCAGAATTCAAGAAATAATGAAGAACAGTTAAAAATCTAGAAGACAGATGTAAGGAAAACACAAAATAAATAGCACTTACGAGTTGTAGTTTTATAAAATTAAATCATATTCCATGTGATAGTAGTGATTTTTCAAAGCCTATTGCTCAAACTACCAAATAAACTGAAAATCTATAAAACCTTAGTAGAATTGCTCTGTTTTTAAATGGTATTTTCAAGGGGACTCTCCCAATGCTTCAGACCCTGCAATGATTTTCTTCACAGCCCTCAGCAAATTAGTCTGTTCTTTTGATAAGTAATCAATGGTTCTCGCATCTACTGTACAAAGAGAAGAAATATACTTTTGTTACTGGAAAGGTGTTGGTTTGCTTGTTTTTTAATTTTCTTTTTAGACTTTTTAAAAACAATGATAGCAAGATTCCCTTAAGCTTATGAATTAATGGAATTATTTTTCATAATATCTTATGTTAAAATGTCTAATAAATTGTCAGTTGGTACTCTTTGGGCTATTTAATGTTCTGTTTTCAGTAGGATCTTTACAGATATGTAAAACTTTGGCTTAGCTACTAGAATGTCCTGTTAGATAGATCAACTGACCTGGTTGTGTCAAATGAAATATCTTTAGTTGTACTCATCTGTGAGTTAGGAATATCTTGAACACTGAACAGAGGTCTCTGGGAACTCAATGAATGCTTTCTGTTGTGGTATATGTGAATGACTTATTGTTCATACAGTGTGTTCATATTGACATATTCAGCATGCAATTACAGATGAACTCTTGGAAAATGGAACTTTTAGTGATGACAGAAGAAAGTGAAATTAATAAAGTAAAAAGTTAAATGTGCTATGCTGAGCCTCATGCAATACATGTAATTACTTGAATTACCTTTAAATAAGTTTATGTATATATATATAATTTTTTTTTTCAAAAATATAACATTCTCCCCTACCCTTTACCACCCACTCTTCTAATCTCATTGGACATCTATGAGCTTCTTAAACATGTTCTCTTTTTTTCCTGCTGACTGAAGTCATGGCCTCTATCTTTGGGCAGAACTTCAAAGCAAAGATGGGTGGGCCTCTGTGGTTATGGAACTGCATAAGATGCTATAGCCCAAAGGCTGATGGTATTTGCATTTTCAGGTTTAATGTACCTCCTAAGATATCTCTATGCTGCTTCCATTTCAGTTATTGGTTCTATGGTACCCATGAGTTAACGAAAACTAATGGAGAAAGAGAACAACGTATTCAGGAAACAAGAAAATAGGGCACGTTCTACAAGATATTAATGTACCTTTTTCATTCTTTATTTTTAATTGTACTGTTAATGAGGCCTGATATTCCCACCTGGCAACTACTTGACATAAATCAAAAGAATTTTAATTACTCCAAGAAAGATGATTGATTAGAGCTACTTTTTCTTTAATTGCATGTTTGTTCATTTAGAATCTAATACAAATGATTTTTTTTTGTTGTTGTTATTAAACCTTTAACTAGTTTTAGAGGAAGACAACAGGAAAACTAGAAAATAATATTTGTTTTACAGGTATATAACCTACACAATCTTTGTGAGCAATCCTTTAACTTCATTTTTACTACATTTCTGTTAGTTAAAATGCATTTACTGCTTCACTATAATTAATTTTGGCTTCTTCAGAGGCAACGTGAACTGGAACTTTTGGCTTTAATGGAACAAATTGCAACACTTAGGACAAGACCTAAAGCCTCCCATTCAGGTACTTCCATATGCTACGATATTGCAATTCGAGAGCAGAACTGTTCCTCATACTTATGAACTGGAAAACATGCTAAGAAAACAGGTTAAAACTAAATTAAAAGGCATAGATATGAACTTCTGTGTGATTAACTTTAAAATGCACCCGTACACTTCAAAATAGATGTAAACACATAAAGAACTCCCACCCACTTCCCCCATCTCTTTTTCATCAAAAACTTCATCATGCACAGTATGCCAAATACTGCAAAAGCACATTAGTTTTCACCTCCATAGCAATGGCTCTGACCATAGAAGGCTCATAATGCTTTGTGTCTGCTCTAGTATGCAATACCATCTGGTGTCCAGTTGGAGAACTACTGTGTGTATATGTCTGTATATACATGCACGCTTCTACATACACATATACGTATGTACACGGAACAGTTATGCACATTTTTAATGCATTATCCTCTGGTGCCCGATGCGAAAATTATATCATAGTGAGATTTAGAATCATCTGAAGGGAACTTGCAGTGGTAAGATCCTGAAATGCTCATCATACTTGTTTAACTACAAATTATTAAAAAAACAAACCCAAAACTTGTATCAGAAGCTTTTGTTAAGCCTAATATTTTGTTAATGAAATATAGTGAACATTGACCCAGAGCCACAAAGATTGGTTATATTGTGGAGGTATTGAATGGGAACTTAAAGAGTTTTGGGCTTTGATTTTTGGTTTCTTAACATAGTTTTCGCTCCTTCTGTACTAGAGTCAGTAGCTGTGATCTTCCATACAGATGGTACTTAAGAAGGCAATTAGTTGTTTTCTAATTTATATTCTAGTTCTGAAAGAATTTATATGATGTGGCTAACTCCTAGGTTCCAATGATTTAAAATTTTTTATAAATATGAGTAATAAACTCAGAAACTCATATTGCGTATTTATAGATATCTGTCAGTTCACATGAAGGAGTTTTTCTATTGGCTTCCAAATTATGTATGAGAAGCTTTATTTATCTGATGGTACCTGAGACTGAAAAAAATAAAGTACCATTTTCCTCCAGGAAAAATCAGTCATGCGACTGTTCAACAGTGTACTAGTCAATTGGGTCAAAAACATTTTACCAGAATTGCTAGATGGGAACAAAGCTGAAAGGAGAAACAAATTGGATGGACCATTGTTCTGGCAGATAACTGCAAACACAAAAATCTATAATGGGAAAAAAAACATCGTACATCAGTATCAACAGTAGCATGGAAGTCTATAGTTCATGCAGAATGATGTAGAAATCAAGGTTAGTTTTGAGAGTGAAGGAGATTGTCTGTCCTCAAAAACTGACTTTACAAGTAAATACCATAGACAATTCATATTGCAGTCACATTAATTCCAAATTAATTCATCTTGATTAATGTTATGATGATTATCAAAGACATTAATAACGATTAACCTATTATTGCAGCATCTTGCCGACTGGGATAATATTTTGTAAAACTGGCACTAGCATTGTGCATCTGTCTTTGCTATTTATGTAGACCTAGGTGCAGAATAATTTATAGGATGACTGCTACAGCTCTAAAAACGTAGGCTTCATGAGGTTGGCTGTTTCCGTGCCTGATTGCAAATTCACTGGCACATGCCAACAGGCTTATGGAAAGCCAGATGAGTTTCTGTTTCTTCATTTTGTAAGCTTGTGATATTACATATAAATATATTTTCATTCCTGAATAAAGACTAACTACTAAAAAGCGATGGGCTTAACATATACTTTAGGTGTCTTTCCCAGGGGTCGTATATATAAAAAAAAGGTTACACGCAAATCAAGAATTCTCTTTTTTCACACTGCTCACCATTGGATTTTAAGATACTTTAGCCCCTTTGAAGTTATCTAACCAACTCACTATGACTATTAGATATAGAGAAAGTTAGATGTACATATACCTTTGCAAGACTTATAGCTGAAACTCAAATGTATATGGTGTCTTGCATAAGAATGGAATAAATATCTACTCTAAATGATAGCAAAAGTTTAACCACTTTCCAAATGGTCCACTTAGTAGAAGAAAAGAGTGTGTTTTTTCAAATGTAGTCGTACCTAGAAAACAGATGACTTTTTGTATTTTCAAAGAGTGTACAAATGTTAAGGACTTAAACTCTATTAACACATTTCTAATAGAAATGAATGAAAGAGGGATGATTGTTCTAAAATGAATAAATGTAAAGAACAAAATATTTCCTCTTTGTTCTTTTAAAAGAAATTTTATAAGGATTTGACATAGAAACAAAAAGCCTTATTCATGAATGAAAGAAAAATTCAAGAAAAGTTATCAAGTGGCACTAAGTAGATAAAATCTAATGATAGGATTGGAATAAGTTCTGTTGGGCATCAGGAAAAACATGACGTGTTGTTGCTTACCATTTCTATAATTAAATGTGATTTGGAGGCAAAGAAGTAGAGCGATATGGCAAAATAAATACCTGTTCTTTTACACAGAGGAATAATTAGACGTGCTCTAGACAATTGTGAAAGCTGGAGAGCTGGGGGGAGTTGTTTGTTCATTTGCTTCTTGATACAGGATTCAAAATTTGCCAAATATATTGTTAAATTATAGGTTTTCTTGTTTTCTTCAGCTTTAACTCAGAAGCCTAATAGTAATAGACCCAAGCTTATGAGCATATTAGAACTAATGCATGTTCCATTAAACAATTACATTGTTTTTTAGTGGGAGGAGTTATACATTTACATGTGCAATTTTAAGGATGTCTTCTGCTAGCTCCTGATGTTTTAAATCTTCAGTCTAAACTCTTCAGGAAAAACAAATTTCTGAAAGACAGTAAAAGAGCCCATTAGTGCCCTTGAGTGTATCCATCCTCTGTTAGGTGAGTAATCCCTTGACACTGCTCCCACAAAACACCCAACATCAGATATGAGAAAGCACGGAAGATACTGAAATTTGTTTCTAGTACGGCATTATCCTACAAATGAAGTATGGAGGTAATCCATGTCTAAGACATATCTCAAAGCATTACTGTTCATGTAGTTCCTCTAGAGTTTAGCTTACGTGAGGCTCTTTTATATAATCTAGCAGTATAGAATTTTAATTATTTTTTGGCAATGGAACATCAAAATAATGTGAAATTAAAGAATTCCCCAGCCCATCTCAGAATCAGCTGCTCAGTACTCACTGTGCACTTGTTCAACAGCACAACCCTTAAGTGAAAAATACGAAATACAAAGTTTTTTTTCATTCATTTACTTCACCCATTAGATTGCCTTTTTGATAACTCTCAATTTGAGGAGAGGGCTATAACGCACACTTCCAATTTCACAAATATCTTTCTGTACCAGGGCAGGGAGGGGGAAATGCTGTGAGGGGAGGTGAGAGAGAGACGGTGCAGGGTTCTCTCCAGATCTCAGTAAAGAAAGCCCTGACCACAAATGGCTTAATAAGATAACTCCTTCAATAGAACAGAATAAGAAAAGGAATATAGATAGTGAGTAAATCTCGCATCCCTTCAGATGCTGAGCACCCCCCATTTGTGCAGCATCAGACAAAGCCTGATGGATTTTCTCACGGTGTGCTGCACAAAGCACATGCTGTCCATGGGGAGAAGCTGTCCCTTGTGGTCACTCGAGCTATAATTTCCTTACAAGAAAACATCTCTGTTCCTAAAGGATGTTCTCATGAGAACTTGTTGCTGCCCTTTTAAATGAAGGTAAGGTCACGCAGGTGGGGTAATTGTTGGTACCAAGTGGGCGCTGCCTGCAGCCCCTTCTGTTACAAGGAGCTGGCTGAGGTTATTCTGCAGCCAAGGAATTTGTGCCGCACAACACTGGCCTGGAAGCCAGGCCGACCTTGCACCACAGCCCAGCACAGCTGTGCCTGCTCGGGCTAACTGTTATGTGGATCACTAGCTCCTAACCATGCAACAGTCTTCCAGTCAGGACCAATACCAGTACCCTGTTATGATTATTAAGGGGATTAAAACTTTGACAAAATTATAAAAACAGTCAGAAAGGTGAATATACGTGGTCTTTGGATACCTTTACAGTTGTGCATGTGTGCATCTGTGAAAATCTGTAATGCTCGTAGAACTCGATCTCATTTTGAATAAGCCTACAGTCCTGTCGAGAGCAAAATGGACAACAGGGCTGGAGAACCATTGTGATAACTGAGTGTGATCTGGAGTGCTTGGAGGTGGAAGAATAAAAGAAAAGCTTACCTTTCTGAGAACAATTATTTCTACCTTCAAAAGCCAATCTGTAAAAGGTAGTAGAAAAGAGATCCAACTGGTCCGTATTATATTTGTGCCATTGGACTTTGTAACCCTTCATTAATGGGTTCTCCTATTAAATCTTCTCCTAGTCTGCCTAACATGTACTTTTAGCAAGCTCTTCATCATAAAGATCTATAAGCCAAATGTCCTTTTTCAAGATAGGTGTAGCAGGGCCAGGACTGAGATGCAGGGCTTTTTTCTGTTTGCATTGTCCAGAGCTTTCTCTTTTCAGTCACTAGTACTGGAGGGAGAGATGGATACAACTGCTTACTGTTAGTGAGAATATGGGCATCTAAGGACAACAGGCAATTAGAAAGAGCTTTTGCTGAGATATAAAGATATACACTGCTTCAGAATTTGTCTCATTTTTTAAATCCTTTAATTAACGGAGATGTGCCTATGCAAAGCAGTGCACTTTATTTTCTGTTGACTTCCTGACCTCTTGATGAATCTGAATTGATTCCTGTTCGAACTGATGTTTCTTTTAGAAAACAATATGGAATAAAATATGCACAATTACAGAGAATCCACCATAACACAAGCTAATTTTTCTAATAGCTAATTTCTCTTTGCTAAACAAGGGGCATTGTGATCTAGTCTGTGCTAATTTACATCCAGTGATAACCATGGGAGATCAAAAGTAATCTTCTGGTTGATGGCTACCAGATAATAAAGCCCTCTCTTACTTTTAATTTCCAAGTTTATGTTCTTTTTAGGTTGCTACAGTAGCTCCTTGAGCTTCTTTTATTGTAAGGCTGTCTTCACATTATCAACATTCGCTCTGATTTATGGACATCATTGCTACAGTAGTAGTCAACAAACATCAAATGAGAGGTTATATGTTCTCCTTAATCTTACTCAGTGTTCTCCTTTTTGCTCATCCAAGGATAACATTTTTTTTATTTTGGGCAGAGCACAGCACTGAGAGTTCATTCATCATTATCCATGAGTTCTTTTCAGAATCTTTGTTTCTCACAGTAAATTTTACCAGGATAGGTTTTGTGATTATGACCTTAATTTTCTATTTCTGTTACTTGACCTTAAATATGGATGTATCATTACTTTTACTTATTAGTCTATTTTATTGTGTTTAGCTTTCCAAGAGATTCTGCAGAACGGCTCTGGGAGCCAGCATCATCTAATTTCGGATATGACCCTTGCTAATCCTCTCAATAAGCAAGAAGCGCTCTCCTGCATTTCTAAGGCATCATCCCAGAAACCTACTCTTTTGACCAGAGCTACCGTGACAGCAGTGATGGGTGCCAGAGAATCTGTTAACCCATTTCTGACAATAACCTACTCCATATATTTAAAAATCTAGCTAGCAGGTAGCATGGCCAATTAGGAACAGATTTGTAAGAATAAAATAGTTGGTGATAAGGACCTGGCATCCACAATGCAAGCCTTTGGATGGGATTTACTTCAGATTTGCTTTAAGAATTTGCAATAAATGAAGCTGACATTGTAGAGGCATTTTGTGACTCTGATAAAGACAGGCTATTTAAGGAAAAAAAAAATTCCTATGCCTTTCTACTTTCACAGTTACTCCCAGATAATTACAACTATTAAAGGTTTAACATTATGATAATGTAAATCTTCCCAAGACCTTTCAAGAATATAAAAGAGAATGAATGTATTCTTATAAATAGGGTATACCAAAGCTACTTTTTATCATCTTTAGGTGTGTAAGTGGACAGGTAAATTACTTATTTTTTCCATATTTCTTGATGTTTTGATTGATTTTATTGGTAACATCTTTATTCTTACCCCAAACTTGACTACTATAAGCTGTCCACCTTTTGCCACCTTTTGGCTCTCTTTAAGAGTAAAGCTTTGTAGACTATTCTAGCCTACCTGTTCCTTAAAACAATATATACCCCTTAAATTGCAGAGGAAGCTATAATTGTTTTAGACAACATTTCACAAAATTAAAACACTTTCTTTACATCTTTTACCATGTCAAATATTCACCTCCTTAATCTTATAGGTTCTTTCTTGTATACTGGTAAGTATGGACCTATTGAGAAGATAATGTTATAGTCTTCTTTTTCATTTTGACATTCAGAATTCAGTTATGACTTATGATATATCGCAATCAGAAATGTAACCAGGGATCTCTAATGTGTGGATTCTTAGCTACTGGCTTCAAATGCATCAAATTTTGGAGTGACATCTAAAATTCTGGGACTTAGAAAGCCACTGAACTATCCTTTCTTCTGGTTCTTACAGAGCGTACATTACACTATTTTTTACATATCTTGTCTGAGTACTCAGAGCTCTTTGTTTAATGTGTTTGATTCCCATATGCTG
>VZTV01003825.1:0-14707 GCA_013400875.1 Anhinga rufa
AGAGAAGGCTGTGGGGAGACCTGCCTGACTGCCTTCCAGTACTTAAAGGGGGACCATATGAAAGATGGGGGCACCCTCTTTAGCAAGGCTTCTTGTGACAGGACAAGGGGTAATGGTTTTAAACTAAAAGAGGGTAGATTTAGGCTGGATAGAAGGAAGAAATTTTTTACTATGAGGGTGCTGAAACACTGGCCCAGGTTGCCCAGAGAGGTGGTAGATGCCCCATCCCTAGAAACATTCAAGGTCAGGTTGGACGGGGCTCTGAGCAACCTGCTCTAGTTGAAGATGTCCCTGCTCACTGCAGGGGGGTTGGGCTAGATGACCTCTAAAGGTCCCTTCCAACCCAAACCATTCTATGGTTCTATGAAGTCAGTGTATTTTTACCATTTACAGTATAGTTACAAGACAACATCCCAGGCAGAATGTCCATGCCCCAGGATGATGGAGGAGGACAGTTTGTTGCTGCTTCTCTTTGCCTACTTGGGAACACATGCATCCCTTTCTCAGCAGATGCCAAAGAGATCCTCACCTCTGCTGAAATGGAAACAGCCTACACGGATTTTGAGGAATGAGATGAGGTAGATGCTGAGTGGTTGCACCTTCCTGTAAAGTTTACTAGCTAGTCTGTTAAAATTCGCAGAAGTGACAATGTATTTACACTCGTTCCAGAGCTTGGAAAGGAGTATGTGCTAATTAAAATTATTCTTTCTGCTCAGCACATCCTCAAGTGCATTTGTACAGAGCAGAGATGATGCCATGTGGCTGACTGATCTATTTACACCTCTGGAGTCCCCTGCTCATCCCCATCCCTGTTTCCCCATTAAGGGTGCAGACAGAAATTTGGGCTAGTTCCAGCAATCAAATCTGCTTGGTACACCACTGGGGCTGAAGAGACAAACCAGTGACTTTTACCCAACATAAGCCATCCAGGATCTCTCTGTTGCCTGAAAACAGGCAAACAGAGAAACCCAAAAAGCCCATTGCTGGGGAAGAGCTAAAACAAAGTGAATATTGTTGCTGGAGCCTGTTGTGAATGCAAAAAGCTACCAAAGCCAGGTTACAACGGTCTGCTGCTTCTTCTGACTTTAAGAAGCAGAGGCAAGAAGTGTGCTGTGTTCAGAAATGCACCCATTCCTGTGCAGCCTCTGGCTATCTGGCCTGGGCATGTTATGTATTCAGGGAAACAAAAGGACAGACAGCCCATGATGTGCATGCACCTGAGTACACATCAGGTCCAACCCAGCACTGCTGCTTAATCCAGGCTTGGCCAGAACTGGAGTGCTCCATAGCCCGGCAATGCTCACCAGCTCCACACATCCCCAGCCAGCTGCAAGCCCATGTCCCCCAAGGTACCACTATATTTGCAAAGACATCTCCTGCACCTGTTAAAAGAGAAGGCATGGCTGAGAGCTTGTAAATGATCTAATTCAAAGATAATCATGGTACTGCAGACAGGGAATAGAAAGCTTCTATAAGATGTGCCTTTGCTGAAGATATCAGCACCTCAGGGCTTTTGCCGGCTCCCCAGCTGGTCCTGGTCACTGAAACACCAGTGGCTGCAAGAGTGATTTTAACACTTTGCTCTTTTCTTGCGGGGATGGGGCTGTGTCTCTACACCCCAGGCCTCTGTTGGCATGGGCTACATTTCTGCCATGTGCTGGGCATACAGATCTAGAAAGCAGAGCCAGAATTAAAGAGCAGCTGACCGCTGAGGCAATGCGCAGCAGACGAAGTTCTCCCACTGCACTCTGCCTTGCTGGTTTTGACCTAAACGATCTAAATGTTGACAGATGCCCTTCCAAGTTAGAGACATCCCTTCCTCCCTGCAGCACCCTGGGCCCGTGGACAGACTGTTTGCACTTAGTTACAGCAGGAGCTGCCTATGGCAGGGAGCCCTCCAGCAGAACACAGCTCACTTGTACAACTGTGCACCTGGATTTGGTGACTATCCAAATTGCCACTGAACAGCAAGCAAATATTTGCACAAGTTCATGGAAGCTTTCTATGGAAGAAAGGAGCAATGATATTTAAAAGACGAATATAGTATGCTGCAGGTAGGAAGATTTCTGTAATTGAAAATAGGTGCTGAGGTGCTGGGGAGCCTACATAATGCTAACTTTCATAAATATTCAGAAAAATAAGTGAAATGTTTTTTCTTATTCCCACTGCTTATTTCTCTTTTAAAGATGGGGGAATTAGAATACATATCAACTACACACTGGAAAAAATTAAACTGTTTGCTGATTTCCCATAGCAGCTAGTTCTCAAGATGAATATTCTTCTGGCTGCAGCAACAGCATCTCTCTTTCTTCCAGACTTTTTTTATACTCCTTGCCCAGCTGGCTTAAGGGTAAGCACAGGCTGTTTCACAGGTGCCCCATCCCTGCAGGCAGAGACAGACCGCATGCAGGGATGTTGGGACAGCGGCAAGGCTTGCAGCATTGTAGATGGATGCTGTGAGTCCAACACAGTGGTCTGGTGCCAGAAGATATGGCTTACCAGCCTTACTCTGCCATTAGTTTGTGAGGTGACCTTGAAGCACATCACACCCCCTCCCTTACCTGTGTCTCCCTTTCACATTAAGTATTTGGTTGCTATAGTCCTTCTCTCTTGCAATACGTATGTGGAACATTGGCAGCACAGAGCACTGAGGTTCCTGGGTGCTACAGTAATAGTGCCAAAAATAAGCTCAGGAGATGTGACTTGGCCACCCATCCTGGTGCACTTAAAGGAAGCAGCTCCCCTTTATTTGTCTCCTGGTATTTTCATTTCATGCAGTTTTCCCAAAGCCACCTGTGTCCGTAGCACCGCGGCACTTGGAGCCATCCCCAGCAGTGCCTGTGCCACTGAGGTGAGGGGTCTCCATGCCTCCTCTTTCACTCTGAAGTAGGAAAAACAGCAACAGCTGCAGAAATCCAAGCAGTTGCTTTTTTCTCCCTCCATTAGGCTCCAACCTACAACCAAAACAAGCAATTCCTTTGGTCTGCATCTGGAGAGCAGCTGGATCCCCTTGCATTAATGAAAGGCCAGGATTTCCCAGGGGGGAAAGAATGTGTTTGCAATGCAAGTTCGCTTTGCAGGACAGATATATTCAGCCATGTGAAGCGCAATATATTTCCTTTAAAATCAGCCAATATCCTCCCAATCTCAGCTTCCCCGTCTTCAAGCAAAGAATTAGCACCCCTGTGTCAACCTGATGGAGTGCTGAACTTGACAACCGCTAAGTGCTGCACTGCAGCCTTCCAGGCAGAGGCCAGAAATACCGCCTGGAGTCTCTGCTTGTCCCACACCAACTACTGACATACCCAAGCAGTGACATGTTCTGCTGCACATCTACCAGACCTGCTGCAGTCCAAGCTGCTTCACCAGAGGCACTCAGCACAAATCTCTGAAGACCCACGTGAACTCAGGTTCCCAACCCTCTCCCTTCCCGGGCTCAGTATTTAGGATCTGGTGAGTGTATGCAGGCTTTGCAGGGATTTGCTGCTATGACCGTTTTTCCCTGGCCTCCTGGAAGCCCCCGGACTGACTGTGTTCCTCAGCCTGAGCCTGAAATGAAGGTTATGGCAAGAAGAAAAGCCCGGTGAAGCTGTGCCCTCAGCGGGTGCAAGGGATTGCTGTTCCTGGAAGCACTGCTGTTGTGCCATGTTCTGCCAGCACCTGAAACACAGTGAGAGTCTTGCATGCATCCTGGGTCATGCCCAGAACCACAGACATGGCTAAGGCAGTAAAAGGAATGAGAAAGGCCATTTTTAACATTCAAGTGGGCTCTGATATACAGCAATGCCAGAGCTGGATTCTGCAAGGCAAGTACCTTTACATGAAAATATCAAGCTCTCCAACTTTTGAAGCTGTTTTTCTAAATGCCCCCCTCCCCTTGTTCCCCTTAAAAGATGTGGAACAGAAGAGTTCTTTCTTGGAGATGTTCTGGATACACACCGCTGAGTCAGACCAGAGGCAGTTTCAATAGTGTCCAATGACAGAAAATCACACAGGTCCACTTTTTGGGTGTTCCCATCTCACTCTGAGACTACACAATGGATCCAAAGCACTGCCCGAACAATTACATCAGTCTAAAAGGGACTTCTAGGGCAGTGCAGACCTATCTGCATGTCTGCGGGCAAACCAGAGAGAAACCTGGGAGTGCTGGCTACCCAGCCCATCATTGCGGGGACAGAATCATAGAATGGTTTAGGTTGGAAGGGACCTTTAGAGGCCGTCTACTCCAACCCCCCTGCAGTGAGCAGGGACATCTTCAACTAAAGCAGGTTGCTCAGAGCCCCGTCCAACCTGACCTTGAATATTTCTAGGGATGGGGCATGTACCGCTTCTCTGGGCAACTTGTTTGAGTGTTGCACCACCCTCATTGTAAAAAATTTCTTCCTTGAATCTAGTCTAAATGATACCTGTTTGCCACTTGTCATCTGAGCCCATCATCATAAAAACCAAAGACCCTTCCCAGCTGCCAGCCACGCAGACCAGCTGAGCTCTGCTCTGTCCTTGTCTCCTGCCAGTGCTAGGTACACAGGATGGTGCTGGGAAAAGGATTGACAGCAGCTCAGTTTCCAGTTTGTGAGATGCTTCTTTCTTTCTACCTCCCTTTTTCTACTTTATCTGTGAACTTGTGGATAGACAGAGGGAATATTTCAACACTTTGTTTGAACTGGGAAAATCTTTCCTTGGCTGGGAGGTACCAAACTATTCCAGAGGTGTCATCAATCTTCACCATTTCTAGAAAGCCAAGTACGCAGGTGCGAGGGCTGCACACACTCGCTCAGGCAGATGCTTTTGAAACAGCAGCACAAGAAATGCTACCTTTTCTACAGATGAAGTCCTTAAAGCTACGGCTTAGTGCGCACAAGCCAGCATCCCTCCAAAGGCACGGTGCGAGGCACTGGCAGAGAGCAAACCTTCCTCTCCTGCCAAAGCAACAAATCTGCCAGAGGGATGGGATTTACCAGCCAGCCTGGGACTGCAAATAGTGCAAACATCTCCCCCCCCTTCTACATGGTTACACACATGCCTTAGAGTTGTCCTCCACCTCTTACCCAGCCAGGCATTTCATAAAAAGGAGGCTGAGCCACAGGCACCTTCTCTGACCCCGTAAAGAAGGGGCTACTTTTCTGGAGGGAGATGGGTGTTATGTTGTATTTCACTTTTCAAAATCTGCTTATGATTCAGAGGTAGACTGCTACTCATTTCTTCTTAAGCACACATACCACCTGGAGACAAGACTGCTCCCAGAAATGGGATGCAAAGCTCATTCTGTGCTTCATTCACCAACGCTGCTGTCCCGGAGGGCTGCACCTCCCTGTGTGCTTCCTGCTTTGTCCCCCTGCCCTGCTGCCTGCCCGGAGCTGCCACACCAATCTTGCCCTCTTCCCTGGTTAGCAAAACAACCACTGATTTTATTTAAAAGGTACAAGAACAAGTCCTCCAGGTAAACTGAACCTGCGCATGCAGGCTGGGGAGAGAAATGAATGCAGATGAGTTTATTTTTGCATAGCCTCCTACTACCAGAGCACCGGGAGCTGCTAACATTACATCATCCGAACACCTCCGCCCCTTCGATGGATCAAACCCTGCAAAGGCACAACGCTTCTGCTGACAGCTGCTGGAAGCAATAACCATAGGAAAATTAACTCTTTGCTGTGCAGGATGCATGCTGCGCTCTCCAGTGGCTAGTAGTTACCCAGCGCTGGTTTTTTGTGGTTAGAAAGGGATGTCTGAATCCTCTGAGATGAGCAACCCCAGCAACCTCTGCCTCCCAAGTATTTATCTAACAGAACAAGTATTTATCTAACAGGACAAAGAGTCTGAGCTGCTCCCGGTCTGTCCCAAATGTAGGACTAAAGACGGGCAAGGGAAGCCACCTGATACCTCGAGGAATAGACTTAACAGTTTTGATAGAGGGACATGACTGAGCAGGACTTTCAATTCCCACCCACAGACTTCAATTACACAAGAAAGGGGTATTGTTGGTGTCAATTTTCCTTGAGACCCACGTGGCCTGACGGAGCAGCCGACAACCGAGACAGAGGCATAGGCATCTTGTTGAGAGCAACACAAAAGCTTTTCTTTGCAGGAAATTAAAAACAAGGAAACAAACACCAGCGCTTGCGTAAGCCCCAGACTGGCTCAGACAGAAAATTACCTCGAGACTGTTTGTGTTCCAGATCAATGGATCAGCTGAGACACAGGGCAATTAGCACCTTGAAATTATTCAACAAGCCAACAGTGGGAATTTGAGGGGAGGGTGGTGAGGGAAGGGTGAGAGGAAGCAGGAATAACAATAGATCTTTCTGGAAACAAATGTCAATGCTTGGTTCTGGCTGAGCCCAAGCTACGATATGAACAGGCTGTTGGATGCTTTTGTGACCAGGCAAAACGGGGACAAGAAGGAGCTGGAGGGGCTGCTGACACTGCATCCTAGGAATGGGTATAAGGTATGAACATGGAAAGCAGAGCAAATTATTTCTGGCTGGGACTAAAGATACCTGCCCAGTTATACCACAAGCCTCTTTTCTGCTGTATCCAGCACTCTGAGGAAGGCAAAACTACTCTGTAAGCAGATCCTAGCTGTGCTAGGTATGTGGATGGGCACAGGGTGCAAACTGGCCACAAGGCAAACACTCAAGCAGGTATTGGCTTGGTTAGGGCTCTGTCCAGGTCTGCAATGAGGCTCAGGACCAGCCCCTTACAGAGGAGCGAGCATCCTCACAGGGGCTGGGTGCCCCTCTCCAGCCATGCTCCTCAGCAGCACACACACCAAAATCCTTAGTCATTCTGGGTGTTACAAGGATATTGGTCTGATTACTCCCGCTGCTGTTAGGAACAGGAAAATATCATTATTTCCTATGTGCTGACATAATGCTCACATATAAGTAACATGCTTTACTGTTGCTATCAGAGAAGGAGAAGGGAGGGAAGAAGGGATGACTCTGGCTGGTTCCAGTATAACCTCTCTCATGGCCCTTCTTTAAACAAATCAAATCTCCAAACTCACCCAGGTGAAATGAGACATTTGCTCAGATGGGCCTTGTTCCCCAACCCGCTGGGACCAGCAGGCATCACTGCTTCTTCCCGTGACCCGAGGAAGCACACGTGGCCTTTCTGTGGGATATGGGGGCTTTCTCAAGCATTCCCAAACACCAACCACAAAAAAGCCAGACACAAAAAACTTAACAAGGATTAAAGCAACTACATGAGAAAGGCTTGCTCCTTTCTAACAGGTCTCCATGCTTCTATTATTAATCTAGGATGAAAAGAAAACCACCTCTGTCCAAACAGTTTGCTATTATCAGGAATGTGTTTGCATCTAATCTGAACACAGGGAGGCCAAGGCAAGCTGAGTGCAAAACTCTTTCAGGCACTGATGCTCTTAACACTTTGAAATCATGCTAATCTGATAAGGCACTGAGGGAATTATGCAAGTAATTGCATTCTCTAATACTCCTGATAAGGAGTATTAGAGGTAGGTCACACCGCATATTTAGCGCTCGGAGGGAGGGAGGGAGGCAGCAATGGCTAGCACAGTTCCCCGCAGCCCTGTCCAGAAACTGTGGCAGGGCCCGTATGGTGGCTGGCACAGGGAGGAAAGTCAGCCTGCCCCAACCACTGATGGCTGTAGCCCATGACAAGGAAGATTAAACAGCAGGATGCAAGCGCTGCTGCTCACAGCTAGACTTTCCTGAGCATTAACATTCGATCACAGCACTTCCTTCGCCAGGATACATGGAGATGCAGGAGGGCAGGCTAGAAACCAGGAATAAAAACGGCCAGGACATAAGGGTTAGCTGCAAACGAAGCAAACAGGAGGCAGAAGTTTTTTTTTTCTTGCCTCTGCATGGTGGTTGGCGTTTGGCAAAACCTGAGCCCTTTCCGCGTTCCAGGTTGCTGGTAACACTTTACCTTCATGCTTTGGGAAAATGATGCAGGAAGACTGCAAACTGCTGCCTGTCCTGCCATGCTGGCTTTGCTGGGAGCTTGCCTCCTATCGTTCTGCAGTCCTCCAGAAAAACAAGCCTCACAGTTGGAAGAAAGCTAGTCTAAGGCCCATCTCCTAAATCAACTTTCTAATTTAGGGGCAATTTTTCAAAAGCCTCTCCCTGCCCTGGGACATGCAGAGCCTGATTTTGCACAAGTGCTGCTCTCAGCCCAGCGGCGCTGGCGCTGCTCTGGGACTCAGCACCTCGGAAATATCAGGCTGCAAATCAAACCCACAACGCTGACCAACCCCAGAGCAGCAGATGCTTCCTATGAAGTTTTGTTGCTACCTCTTCCTCTCGCTTTTGTTATTTATATAATGGGGACACAAACCTTGTCATTTCAAGAACATTGAGTGATTAATAGCTGCAAAGCATTTGGAAGGTAAAACGGTCTGGGTAATTATTACCCTGAGCAACAAAGAACAAGACAGTTCAAGAGTACACACTTGATAGATTACAACATCATACTATAAGGGAGCACCCAAAATCTCTCAGCTATTCCTGCTTGAGGGACCAGGTCCAATGCTATATGTTGTAAGAAATGCTTTGGCATTTTCAGCTCTTCAGTGTTTGATTTTATTATTATTATGGTAATTGCCAGTGGAAAAAAAAAAGATTAATGGGTTGAGGAGAAGGGGAAGACAGGCTCCAGGAGTGGATGAGGCAGGAATAGCTGCTCTCCCACCACTAGCTCCCCTTTCCTTGGCATCTGCTGTCTGGAGCATGATGCAATGGGAGCAATGCACGCAAGGAAGCCTGGTTCCCTTGATGTGTAATATGGGACCTTTCCCTGGAGCAGGAAAGGGTGAACAGGGACACAATACCTCTCCCATTTCCCACTCACCCATTTGCACAATAATTGCAGAAATCTGAGATCCTTGAGAGCTCTTCCTCTGCCTCCAGCAAATTTGGCTGAAACCAGCCAAGCAGAGAGACTCATTCTCTGCGTATGTCCAAATCTCACTTTCTTACAGAGAACACTGGTGTTCCTGAGACAGTCAGGCTTTCAGGTAATCCAGTGCTAAGTGCTACCGAAACAGCAGCATTAGTAGTAATTAAAAATGAGATGCTTTCCACACCAGGCTGTACACTTTGGAGGCAGCCAGTTCACCCCAACAGGATTATGATAGTTCAGGATTTTACTTGCTTATTTCCACTCCCTTAACCATGAGATCAATGTAGCCAGCCTCAGAAGAAATAGGCACAAAATTCACTTATGCTGAGATGGGTCTGAAGCTAAAATGTGTTCTTCCTCTATTTCTCCAGGACATTCAAGACAAATACAAATATGGAACAGGACTGACACTGGAAAGCAAATAGCATTTAGTCACCCACACAGACCTCTAACAAGCACTTTACTGCATAAGTGAAAATCCCCAGCAAAAGCAGTTTAATTCAGGGGAAGGAAACCTTTAGTAGAGTGGTAGGAGAACTCCCTGACTGCTCATTTGTGGGAAATTAGAGGTAAAAACAAAACATACGAGGGAAACCAGAATGGTTTAAGTGGGAAACCTCCAAACTGAGGAAGCAGTTGGGCTGTGGTGGCCTGCTAGCACGTAAACATATAATGTGCTTGTGTGCATCTATATACATGCTCCTGTATGTAACACATAGATATGCCAGCCTCCGCATACACAGCAATACTCTCCCCTCCTGAACAGCCCCATTTTCAGGGAGTATCAGCCTTGTAGGACAGGCAATTTGTATTCAGGCCACACATGTGAACTGGCATCAGGAGCATTTGTCCCCTTTTTGACCCCAGCATGTTGGTTCATTCTATTTATGTATTTTTGATCTCTAACCCATGACAGTGGTTTTTGGCACTGTTGCTGGAAGGTCAGGGAAGGACCACAGAAGAGCAAGTCTCAGGCATGGAGCCGTTGCAGAGCATGATCTGTCAGCTGCCTCCGCCAGGAATTTGCTGTGTTTTGAATTCAAAGAATCTCTTTCAGAAACAAAAAACCCACTCAGACCTCCACGCCAAGATGGTAAGCTGGCGGCCCAGAGCTGGTAAAACAGCACAGGGAGCATCCCACGTTCAGACCAGGCAGCCAACCTTACAGAGACACTTGGCCATGAGACCTGCAAGAAGGTCCTGGGGAAGGGATGGAGTGAGATGGAAAAGGCAGATTCATGCAGAAGAAACACCCTCTGAGAACAGGCTCTACTCCTGCCCAGCACTAAGCGTGCTGTTGGGCAGCCAGTTTATCAGCATTGCCTAGGGAGGAGAAAGTGCCTGCAGAGCCAATGGGAAGCTAAGAGCCATTCCCTGGATTTCCTTCTCCCTTCAAGGACTACAAAAGACATTTCATAACTTCCATAAATGGAAGACCCTACTTCCATTAGGTACCAGTGAACATCTCTGATGATTTCTGGCACTGTCTTGTTGAAAGATTCGATAAGAGAGTCCAGGTCATGTGCCAGAGAGGACAGGAGGTTTAGCCAGGAGTACGACTTTGGTCTGGAGCTCCTGTGAAACAGTCGGGTGAGGCTGAGGAACAGGAGACGACTACATGAGAAAGAGCCATGTATATCAACAGTGTGGGGAAAAACATGTCAGGCTGGGGCTACCAAATGCACATGGTTCTCTTCATTAGCTCCCAAGCAAACTCATGCGTATACATGTTCAATGTCCTAGGAGAAGACAACAGGGCAGGGCTGGGAGAAGAGCTACAGGGCTGGGTTTTCGTATGATAGGAGAGCACAAATGTTGAAGTGATGGCACTTAGGAGTTTCCAGCAGTCCTATTTCTAAAGCCCTAACTCCCACATGTCTGAAGAAGGTCTAGAGAAGAAGGTGAATACAGGGGCCAGGAGCTTCCCCTTGCACAAAGCTGGCATATATTTAAAGAAGCAACAGCAGAGAAGAGTTGGGTTGTACGTTCCCTGCTGGAGACAAACCACAGCATCCTGTTTTTCAGCGCTCAGGTTTAAAAAAAAAATCCCCAAACTTGACAGTTCATGCTCACTGGTCTCACAAGACAGTACCAGGGGATTTTATCATCACAATGCTTCATCACAGGATCACCCCTCCTGCAGCTTCACATCCCACGGTGGGGACAGCCTTTCCTGGGAAGCAAAGTCCCCACAGGACTAGAGCATTTTGTGGACTAAGCACACATTTCCGCTGCCTCCCCACTTTCTCAAAACACACTATTGAACAGGCACGAGTGATGATACAAGAAATACATACGATGGTGATTTTCCCTTGGTGGATAACAGCATCTCCTCTGGAGGCCCACCTCTGGGCTGCGCTGCATATATCAGCAACCAGGCGCTCCCCTGGCTGTGGTGGGTGCATCGTCACTATTCACCCACTCACGTTCTAGCATGTGAATTTGCTGTTTAAAAAACTTTCCTGCAGTTTGTGTTTCTCGGTAACCCTGCGGTAGTAGTCATGGTGACAAAACTGGGGTCCTTGGCAACACACCAATGATGCTGCAAATCTACGATGACTAATCCTAAAAGCCCAATTTGCAGAACTCATTTAAATGCTTAAAGATATGCAGGTCACCGCAGGGGTCGATTTAATGGCTATGGCATATTTGGTGGTGAAGCAATTGTCACAGGAGAAGCAGCCAGGGCATCTTCTGGTCATAAAATTAAGTGGATTTTTAATGCAAGATGTAGACTAAAGAGATTAAAAGGAAAGCACAATTTATACATAGGCACAATAACAAATCCAGCTGATTTCCAGTCAAAGAGCTGGTCAAAGCTTCCAGATGAAATGCTGTTTTAAATAACAATCCCACACAACAATATCGCTGATACAGTATTGCCTGGTTTATTTGCGCCTATTCAGAATGTAATGAATGCTCTTCTCAACACATTTTGCCTGTGTGTATGCAAAACCACAGTGCAGCACAGCCAATTCCCCAAATTGGCCCCATTAAAGGCACACAGAGGATGCAGACTGAGGACCTATCAGTGCAGTGGCTTCCAGCTTCACCAGGATGGCTGATGGGCTGAGCATCTGCCCCCTGCCACCTTCCCCTCTCAGTGTCTCATGGGGAAGCACACGCAGGACAGCGGCTCTCGTTACCTATTCGATGTTTTATACACTCAGCTCTTTGCTGGCACGAAAAAATTCATGGCCACATCTTCAGTTAATCTGCTGATGATGTCATCAAAGGAAGAGCGCCAAAGTAAGTATATTGCTATAACTGTGCTCGGCTGGACCGACGAGGCAGCATTAAAGCCATTGGCTCTTTTTTCCACAGCTTTTACATTTCTCCTCTCCAACTGTCTGCCACCTGGCATTTAACACACATAGGCACAAGGAAATGAAGAGTGGCTTCTGCTAACACTCACATCAGCAAAAACCCTTTGCATAGGCTCTCTCTCCCTCCTTATACAAATAAAGCAATAAGCACTGTAGACAATATCTTACCCCACAGAAAGCTAATCACGCTGGCCTGAGGCTGTAGGTCCTAAATCTTTATCCCATAGTGCTAATCAATTATCACTCATGTAATTTGTTGTGGTTTTGAGTAAGCATTCACATCACTTTACTCAGCAACTACCAGAGACAAGCATCAACACACAACCAGGTTAAGCCATTTGATCACCAAGTGATATGATTTCCATGTCCTGATCCACTGCTTTAACCCACTGCCCTTCCTACACAGACATCTTCCAGGAGAAAGACTTCTTTCATCTGACTGGGAGCTGGGACATGAAGCACATTCATGTGGCAGAAAGTAGGCAGCTTTAGTTAAAAGTAAGCAAACAGAAATATTGTTTGGTAAAATCCTAGTTCTACTTATCAGGACCTCCCCCTCCTTAAAACTGGATGCAACATAACTGCACTTGCCCCTGTGGCTGACACTGAGCCAACTCGAGCACAAAGCACTGTTGGTTCCCTTCATTAAGTTTGTCAATGTTTCTGTTCCTGCAGAGGAAATGGAGTTTTACCAGGAGTTATCTCCACTCATACTTCATTGTATTGATGTAATAAAGCAATGGCAACAATAATTACTATGGGTACTAATGAGTTCTACTGCACCTTCAAGAGCAAAAGGCGCCACATGATGTATGTAGTGCTTGCTTGGATGCAATCAAGATGCTTCTTGGGTAAATACATGCAAAACCAAGGCTCTGTAAGTCTTGAAGATAGACTCAGCCTTTGTTCTTCTCAAAAACCAAAACCCCTTGCTGATCCCACTGGGGACTGAACCAGTGATCCTGGAGGGCTTGGACAGTTAGACATGATCTCTGGTCACCTAAACTGGCACCTTGACTCCTGCAATGGAAGCATTAGTCTCCTTGACCACAGAGATGCCACAGCTCATTAACAGGATACATCTACTGTAGTAAGAAACCTGAATATAGATTTATGCCATTGATACAGACATTCTGATCTTAGTGTTTAGGAACAGAACAGCACAATTGCTGTTTTCAATTATGAGCACCAGAAATGGCAATGCCATATACCAATTACAGCAAAAGATGGGAGTCCAAACCCCACTTTCTGAATCCCTGTGTGTGAATATGTGATCCAACTGAAGTTGCTTAAACCACAGTTTAGTTTCATCACTGGTGATAACAGATCTAGTTACCCTCTCCTGGTACTACTGTGAGGCTTTAATTAAAGCACTCATATAATTTTTTGATACATAGTGTTATCTACAGTCTCTATGCAGACTGAAATCCTGGATTTGTGGATGTAAAGAGGCTTTTGCTCGTGGCTTTTTCCGCCAGGACTATTTAAGTTTCCCTTGTCAAAATAACAAACCTTGCAGGGTCCCCTTCAGCAGTGCAGCTCACTGCTGCTGCCTGTGTCACCTTCCTGCAGCCCTTACTTGGGTCACCTCCAGTGGCCTGTCACAGCCCCCTGCCCCCCAGCCTCGTCCAGGGGACCACAGCTGATGCTTAGTCCCCTGCCCAAGAGAGGCTGCCGCTGCCCTCGAACCTTGGCCAAGGCACTGCCAAGGCACTGCTCAGCCTGGGCTGCCCACTCTGCCTCTCGGGACAGCGCTCCAGGCCCTGCACAGCCACATCAACATTTTGCTACAGAAAATAAGGATAAACCATGGTCCATATCGCACCTCTCCAGTGCTGGGTAAGGGCACCTTGGGGGTTTACTCCATTTCAGCAATTGCAGCTGGGCTGAGCATTTGGGCACAGATGTCAGGTCCTGCTGACAGTTCAAGCGGGAGCTTAAGGATGGAAAAGGCAGCATACTTTTAGATGCAGCTCAGCTACAGAAGAGCTCCTGATAAAACACTGCCTATGAAGCTGTCGAGTTTTCAGTGGCTGCTGCACGAGCAATTGCAAAATCTATTCCCTGCTATGCTTTACGCTCACCTCCTCCGAAAACCCAGTGTCTACCACAGACATTTAAAGCTCAGCTGAACAAAGCATTAGAAAAGGGGCTGCGTGGACTGATGGTGTGGTCAGTGGGGTGTGCAAAGAGGTGACTTGAAGAGGCATTTACCATTTCTAAAACTCCAAGTAGAGACAAAACAAGATTGGCGAAGATGACAGATAAGAGACAGAACAGGTTTCTATGTGGTCTAGGGGACTGGTAAGCTCTTCTCAACATCTGCAGAAAGGTTTGAATCCAGAACGAGAAACCCTGGGACAACACTAGTTAAATGCTTCAATGAATTGGAAGTTATCTTCCAGTATATTTTTAGTTAGCACCAACAGGCATTACATAATGGCTATTATATAACAGTACTACAGCTACAAATACTCTCTTTTGGGCTTTTTGTTTTT
>VZTV01003832.1:0-15706 GCA_013400875.1 Anhinga rufa
ATCTCTTTATTAAAACAAGCAGAAAGAATATTAGATTTCAGCCACACAATGTATTTGGACTTCCATAATAGAAACAAAGACCTTTAACCCTGCAAACATCAGGATGTGCATCATGCTATTAACCTGAACAGCGGCTCAATAGGAACAATCACATTAGAAATATTACCCAAATGTTGTAGAACAAAGCCCATAGGGAGCACAACAGGAATAAGACCATTTTACGCCACTGGAATCTTTGATTAGATACTACTTTTTATTTCTCAGTTTCTAACCCAGTTCTTCAATAAAAACTTACTGTTGTGCTTCTAAAAAACTCATCCATGTTCCATTGGGACCCTCCCCAGTTTCCACTGCCTTGCAATACTCCACACAATTACAGAAGAACAGACACCATACAGCACTTTGGCTGGTCAA
Organism: Anhinga rufa; assembly: GCA_013400875.1. Classification (NCBI taxonomy): domain Eukaryota; kingdom Metazoa; phylum Chordata; class Aves; order Suliformes; family Anhingidae; genus Anhinga; species Anhinga rufa. The sequence continues at coordinate 415 of VZTV01003832.1, forward strand.
AGGATGTAGAATCCTTTTCACTCCAGTCCTCAAGAGATCCCACCATAGATCAGTGAAAAACTTCTATTTTGTTGTTTCTTCTTCATCTACACCCCTGGGGCTTTGCTGTTTTATGGATATTGGTAGCATGTATACTCCCTCTCCTATGTTCATGTATCTGCGCCAGTCTAATCTTGGAAGGAAGAAACAAAATGCTTACAAAAGGCATAACACCATGACACTTTCTACCTCTGAGGGAGGCAGATGCAGGGTAGAGGCGAAGGGAACAATCAGTATTGTCAGTATGCCCAGGAGAACTTAGTCCCAATCAGGAGACTAATGAAAACAGCAATGTGACAAGTAGGTCTTACTACTGACTGCCACAGCTCTGGATTAGAGGCAGGTACAAGCCAGGCCTGACAACAATGACTCAACCATAACACAGCAGTATGAGGCTATTCTCACTTTGATGTCCATGGAAAGAAGACAAAAGGACCACTTTGAATACAAGAACTTCTAGCCCTCTTGAGTACCATAAGAGGTGCTGATGGTGGGGACAGATCTCATGCAGCTGCTGGCAGACTGGCCACAGTGAAAGCTGGCTGAGCTTGAAAGCAGAATTTTTGCCACATGCCAAAACATCAAAAGCCTGTTTTCTGCTATGGCTTTCAATCCTTCCACCTCCATAATTTTGCAGGTATGCACACAGACTGTGTACAAACTCTGTCACCTGGTTCCACGTAGGTGGGTGAAGCATTCTTCCCCTTGTACAAGTCTGCACACCCACTGGGAACATGAAGGGAATAAGAAATCTGGCCTAAATATTTTACTGCTGCTATTTCAGCTCACCTTGTCTTGCTGTTTGTGTAATTGTAAGTTACTCTCAAAGTATTTTTCAATAACAATAAATTGGGCACAACACATCTATATACTTTAAACTAATGACAACCTGGGGCAAGCTACCAGGTAGCAAGTATGGTCATTGCACACACCCAGCCACTATAAAAGCGCACTAAAAAGTCTTTCTGGTCACACTTCCCACTGTCCCAAGCAAAGCTTTCCTAAATCTCTGTCAGGGTAGCAGCTAAGTATGTCACAAAAGGCACTGAATACTACACACACTGAATACTGCACACGCATACACAGAGTTTGTGTGTTTTTAATATTAAAAAATGTCTAGAAGTTCCCAACTGACAAACTTAGGCCACATGTTTAATACATGGTTCTGTTTGACAATTCTATACCACACTTGCTCCACAATATATACAAGAGAGCAGGAAAAGATGAATTATTACTGAGCGGCTAAAAATACCACTTCATTTTGAAACTGGTCAATGTCAGATATTAAAACTAAAATGAGGTTTTAAATGCTGTAACCATGGGTTAAATATTTCAGAGGTGGAAATTCAGCTTGGCTATCTAACAAGGCAGATTCAAAATTAATATCCAAGGTAAGTCATCTTTATTATGAATGTATTGATTTAATCTGATTATTGTGCAGTTCTGTCTAACCACTCACAACAGTTTTTATATTTTACTTATTATTCAAATGGAGAAGTCACAGGAGCAGATTCTATCAAGATAGAAAGAATCCATTTAGTATGGCTTGAAGTGACATAAACATTTCAGGCTCAGAAGCATTTTAACTTAGATCTGTCCAGTGTCATTATGGACTCATAAATCTTCGTAGCACGTAAGGACCAAGGATTACATTTCTTAGGTGGGTTTTTTTTATTCCTCTTCTGTCCCCAAAAGTCAGCTCAAGGCTAGCTTTAACGCATGGGAACGTCATAGGGAATATAAGCAACTATGGCAATTTCAGAAAGTTTGAAGTAGTATAATGCTAACAACAGTTATAAGTGGCAACGCTTAGAAGGTAGATGAGGCCCAAGTTGGCTCCAGGGGCTCTGGTTATAGCACTGGCATGGCTTCACACTGTGACCTCAAGGTAGGGCCTGAGGTGCTAGAAGCAGTGTACCAATCAAGGGCTTGCCTATGGATACAGCGTTTTTTGGTCTCTTCTAAGAGCCCCAGTACTGCTCTAATCCTTTTAGCATAAAGAAGGCAAGAGCAAGAATATTATGCTCAGCAGCATGTTTATCAATGCCTCTTACTCAATAATCTCAAACTATCACGTAAAATACTGAAAATACTCCCATTTTTACCCCACTATTTACTATAAAGATGACACAGTATTAAATCCAGTTGTTAAATCCAGTATTCAAGTGATGAAAACTCCTCGTATTTTGGCAGTTCTTTCAAATACAAAAGCATTGCTGTGATGTGCTGTGCCAGTATTGACCACAGCATCACTCACTAGTAGTTGAGGACAAAGCTGCCAAAGGGGCTAGTTTTAGAGCAAAATGCCCATGCTGGAAATCAAGGAGGGCAGAAGAGTGGCTTTGCAGCAAATACTTTCTTCAGAAGTTATAGACTGCAAGCAAGAGAATAACATTTATCTGAACATCTAACATGAAACATCTGGTACTGTATGCTGTTTGCAGGTGAGATAATCCTTGATATGAACATGAAACTCTTAATGCTTTCAGAAGACTGAAATTCAGTTTCAGAAGCACAAGTTCTCAACTCTCTTAAAGTGATGTGATGGCACAAAACTGTAAATTCTCAATGAGTTCATACAGGCAATTAACCTCCGCTTAACAGCTACCATCTTTCACTCTCATATCTTGTAGCCTGCAAATAATTTTGACAAGCTGATCCTTACAAAGCTACAAGTTGGAAAGGATGAGACTGCTTTTCAAGCATTTTGCAATGATGTAAATTTGTTATTTTCCACCGTTTTCAGACATACAGCCTAATTATTGTACTTCAAACTGCTCATAAAATTGGACCTCCTACTTAGTTTCCAAACATTAAAATCCTGAAGTGATTTGAAAGGCAAGAGAAGACAAGAGTCAGGCCTTTAAAGAGAACAATTAAGTTATTCAAGGACAACCACCTTCGGCTTGCCATTAAGAATCTTGCATATAAAAGTTGGTTGCTATAAAGCCATCACAGATCGAATCTTCTCTTTATACACATTTGCAGATAATTGCCGAAGAGGAACTGCATTTACCTTGTTCTAATGTACAGACTCAGTAGTGTCTAGAAACTACTTGTAACTTTAATCTGCTAGAGGTTACCAGGGAGAGTTTGATTCTTTGATCCCAGGACAACAGGCAGACATTAAAATTTACGTTTCTCCTGCTATCACATACTTGAATATTGCCTCCCTTCTGTGGGCCACTTGTTTTGCTAACCTCATATTCTGCCATTTCCTACTAGTTCTGTACATTTAACCAGCAGGAGTGCTCCTGAACCCCAGCCACACAAATATATTAGAAGCTTGCAATAGAGCCCAAAACCAAAGCCAAGGAAGGGACCTAGGTAATGTCATTTTTATATACGGCAGCAATTTCTGTGCCAAGAAGTAACTGATAATAATTATTTCCATTAAACAAGCTATGTTGACACTACTGTATTCTTTCTACTCTCCCTGAATGCATTCAGTAAGTTTTGACATTCCCTTTTCCCATCACCATAAAACTCATCAGTGGCAGTACCACAGTTAGATCAAGGGAGCTTCTGAAGTTCTTTTGTCAGGTCTTACCATCTAACATTTGTATGGAAACAAGTGGATAAGCCAGAGACAGATTTTGATCTTGAATCTACAATATTACCTGGATTTCCACTTGCACAACAACAGAATTCAGCTGCTGGCTCCTAAACCTGGTAAATGGAGCAACACTGCTTTGGGAACCTGGCCTTAGCTGCTGGAGGTTTGGCACCCAGCATACATACCTTGAGTAGAGGCATGGCAGCTCGGCACCGTGCAGTTTTTATGTTCTTTAGGAAATGAGATTCATCCTGAAACAAAACAAGCGTGAAAGTGAGGACATTTCTGATCCACAGTCCAACTGCAGGCTTACAGAACAAATTCCCAGTATTGTCAGCTATCTAATATTACAAGCCTATCATCCCAGAGGATACTTCAAGCACTGGGATAGTCACATCAAATTCTAAACGAAAAGACAGCATGGAGAGTAACAGGCTTCCTACATTCAAACCCGCAGCTGCAAGCAAATGGAACAAATATCAAACCTTAAAGCCATGAATCTCAAATGACCGCAAACAAGTGAGCAGAGGGGGCTGGAGAGGGAAGGAGGAAGAGGAAAATTATTTCCACCACTGATACTCATTTGCCCCTATGTGTCCTTTAAATGCAGCAAACATAGGAGGCCTCTACAGTGCCACTTCCCTAAATAAGGGGTTAATGAAAATGATAAAGAAAAAAAAAGAAATCTAATTAGGATCCAACTGTTCTGCTGATAGGGCTCACCAGGTGGATAATAGCCTCCTACTCGAGACATCACCACCAAACAGGCTTCATTTCTACTGCTGTAGCAAGGCAGAACTTAAGACACAAAAAGGTAATCGGCGCCCTCCAAGGGTACATTCTCATCTTTCCACATGCAGATGAGCAAGCAACCATGCATGCAAAGACAATACAACTGCTTAGCCTCTCAGGCATAGCATTCTCCCTCCTGATTAACAAATAAGCTACATTAATGTTCCCAGCCATCAAAAGAAGACTGGAAGAAAAAGCAGGGAAGCTTAGCACTCAGTAGGACTCTCATCCGTAAAACCATATACAGGGTCCAAATTTGAACATATAAACACACAGAAAGAACATCTGCCAGCTCAGCGCTGGTAAAAGGTTCTATGGCAGCAGCCGTAGAGCCCAAGTCCCTTTACTCCAAGCACCAGCATACAAAAGTAACAATCTGCGTTTCCCCCCTGACGGAATGTCTTGCCAAAGAGGGGGCAGGAAAAAAAAAAAAAAATTAAAATCAATTCCCCAGTGAGTAGTTTGGTCTCCAGTGAACTCCATCTATTCCCACATTTCCATCTGGTGCTGAGAAACAAAACTATTAGTATGTTCCAATTGTCATGATCTTAGGGACAGGTGCATATGTGTGCTGAAAACTAGACTGAGAACAACAAACACTCACAGTAAGCTACAAAGACAGTTTTGGTCACCATTGATCCAAGCTGGATTTGAAACACTAGATGTTTTGAATTTTTAGAAACTGAAATCTAGAAAAATGCCTTTTATCATAGCTTTGTAAAAGGTTAAAAAATGGATTTCAAAGTCATTTACAAAAGAAATTATACAAGTGATCAAAGAAGGCTTAATGCAGATTGTCAGTGGAACACAAGCAAAGGAAGATTTTTTTGATGCTTTACCCATATACTTGATGTTGAGAGGTTATCTCGTTTACTGGATAAACACTAACACTATCCTGAAGTCCAATCCCCTTAAAAAGATACAATTCCAAGACTACTGTATTGACACACCACATTAAACACCTTGCTTTCCAGCAGAGGACATACCCAACACAGTGAAATCAGAGAGGCACCATAACCAGTAGAAGAGAAAACATAGCGTCAGGAATCAAAAAGAAATTAAACTCTACTAGTTATCTGGAAAGGTTTCAGAGAAACCTCCTGCTTCTACTCATGAAGAGAGCTGTGATCACAGCCACAATTACAAGATAGTTTCAGTACTAAATAAGGCCCACTCCACACTGCTCTACAACAGAAGGGTTACCCCATTTGCAACATACATTTAACTTCAAAATTTTAGTGTACCACTTACAATAATAACTACTTGGAAAGTGCTCTTAAGTTGCTTGTCCATCTTGCTGAGGAGGTCAAAGCTGATGATGTTGATCAAGCTTGCTGTTAGGTTGTCTTTGCCAGTCACTATGACATTGGTGCTACCTGGACTCAAGGATGGAAGCCACCTGTGAAATGCCTGGAGGAAGAGGAAAGCAATTAATTGTATTCTGGTGCTTATGTCCTCTGTCAGGATCCCAAAGCACTTCACAGAGCACCCTCATGAATACTTATAACATGGAGCCACCCTATCCACCATTAGACATCAGCTGGGAGCACAGTAACGGTAAGCAGCCTTCCCAAGGCAACAACCCTAGTAATGGGAAGATCAAGAACAGAACTCAAGCAATAAGGCCAAATCTACCTTCCACAGCTAGGAAGGCTCAAACGTACTCTATTCTTGCTCCTTACTGAGAAAAAAAAGTCTGATCTGTAGTAGAAATGCACATAACCTCCTGACAGTGTTACCTGCTATGCTCAGAGCCAGAGAACACAGTGACCACTACTGACAGGGAAATTTAGTTTTCCCACTCAACAGGAACCCTCAGGCTGTGAAACACAGAATTCTAAGCAGTAAACATCTCTCACTATAGAAATGTTAACTCCACAGTGAGGATGAAATACAACTCATCCAGATCAACAAAAACTCTTCCACTACTTCACCTTCTTAAAAAGTCTACAAAAAAACCCCCAAACAAACAAACAAAATGAAAAGCCTAAGTTGACAACACACCAGCTGCTCTATGACAGCAGCTGAAATACATGTGGTGATTGTCATTCAAATCAACCTCTTGAAGTACTCCACACACCAGAGCAAGATATCCTCCCCCAAACCCATCTGTTAGCTACTGAGCACCCACCATTTCCCTTGTAATTGTGTCCCCAATGACACTAACCTCTCTGTAACATTTGAGTTCTGCTGACATTTAGGTTGCTCTGCAGAGAACTGGCTGGGGTTTTAGCAATCAGGATCTGGTCCCTAAAGAAGCGTATCCAAGGAATGGTGATGGGAAATTGTACCTCTGCCTCTAGGCCCTTCACTTGTGGAAATTCCCAAAGCCTTAATTCCTTTGCCTCTGTTCAGCAACCACATGCAGCAGCCAGAGGAGTTAAATGTGAGCTTCTCACATTTCTCAGTATGTGAGAAACTAACAATTAACTATCCTTTACCACTTATAGTAAGCACCAGAACCGAAATGGGCCAACATGCGGGCAAGGTTAGATCCCAACCAAAAAATATGTGGCTGACACTAAGTCAAAACTTGGACAAAGGTGGAAATAGTGGGAAAATATCTGGAAGCTCCTAGTTGTACTGCCTTCTCCTTTTATAAAGGGCATGTGACTAATTCACACCATAAAAGTGATACTATATTTCTCACTTGGTGCTGACCTTTGTCCACAAGAACTGCTCTGAAACTGCTCTGACAGTTTGTCCTGGTTTTGTCTGGGATAGAGTTAATTTTCTTCCTAGTAGCTGGTATAGTCCCGTGTTTTGGATTTATCATGAGACTAATGCGATAACACACTGATGCTTTAGTTGTTGCTAAGCAGTGTTTATACTAAGTCAAGGACTTTTTAGCTTCCCATACTCTGCCAGCAATGAGATGCACGAGACACTGGGAGGGAGTATAGCCAGGACAGCTGATCCAAACTGGCCAAAGGGATATTCCATACCATACGACATCATGCTCAGTATATAAACTGGGGGGAGCTGGCCAGGGGGCAGAGACTGCTGCTTGGGGATGGGCTGGGCATTGGTTGGCGGCTGGTGAGCCGTTGCATCACCAGTTTTTCCTGAGTTTTACTTCACTCTCTTTTTGTTATTTTCCTTTTCATTATAATTTATTATTATTACTATTATTATTATGTTTTATTTCAATTATTAAAATTCTTATCTCAATCTTTAAGCGTTTTCACTTTCACTCATCCAATTCTCTCCCCTGTCCCACTGTGGGGGAAAGTGAGCAAGCAGCTGTGTGATGGTTAGCTACTGGCTGGGGTTAAATCATGACACCATTAATTATTTAAGTTTCAATGCCAAACTCCAAAGATGCATGGCTGCAGTATTTCTCACGCAAGAGTACCTGGCATCTTCTTGCTAGCTTCCTATGGCACCTTGAATATAAAGGCATTCAGTGGCCTGAGCCCAGAAAAACAAAATAAAATGTCAACAACTCTTAGATGAAGACAATTTCTGGCAATTCAGCTCAGGAGACACCACAGAAGCTTCTACCATTACAGTAAAACACATCTGTGCAAGAATGAACTGAGTAGATTACAGACTATAATAAACTCCACCTTTTTGCACTTTCTGTGTCACGCTTTTCTTAGACCTGCATCCTGCACATACCCACAAAGCAACACAGATCATTCTACAGCAAATGTCCTAAAAAAACATTGCCCACAACAACCTCCTGGGGAGTCGGGAATAGGGGAAGAAAAAGGAAGTCATGCACTCAAAGAAAGAAAGAAAAAACAAAACAAAACAAAACAAACTCATATTGTTAAATCTCTTGAAGCAGGATGTAGGAGTTTAGCTGCAGATGCCCAGTACCTCAGGAAACCAGGCCCCAGATCGTTCCCAGTAGGTATCCCACAGAAGCCATGGATTCAGGTTAGGTGTTAACACAGAGGTCTACAGGCCTTTGAAATATCAAACATGATGAGCATCACTCCCTTGTTCAGTAAACAATTTTCTTTTCTTGTCTCCCAACATTTTGTTGCACTACTGGACGTGAAAACACAAGCCAATGTGCTCCAAGAACCTGACTACAGCTCAAAATGAACAAATCCCAACCAATACGCTTCTCATCAATGCAACATTCCAGGGAAAGCTAAACTCCCACTCTCTCCTGCTCAGGCATGAAATTACTGACCTAAAACCTCTGGTTCACCTTTTTCTCCCACAGTGAACATTTCACTAGCCTATGGCAACTCAACAGCCTCAGTGTACAAGCCATGACAGTGATTTATTTCAAGATACATTTCCCAACCATACAAGCTTTTTCGGGCTTCTGATCAACATTCATAAAGGACTCAAAGGAATCAACAGCATGCAGTGGACAGGCCAAAAGACATGTTATGACAGACACTTAATGACGATAATAGGGCCTCTTGAACAGAGTGGAGAATCCCAGCATCTGGGCTTCTATTCTAGCCAAGGGACTGGTAAATACTGTTGTGAAAGGCTTGAATACAACTGACAATTGCTTGTATGCAACTATTGTCTTTGACACTGATGAGTAAAACGCCCCCTTGGAGCCAGCTGACTTGCAGGAACAAAGTTAACAGAGCATCAGAGAAGATATTTTCTCTAGATCTCCCTCTTCCCAACAGTTCAGCTGGACCGTAAAAAGAAAGTTGGCCAATAAAAGTAATTAGGCATATATCATACAGTCAGTGCCAAGCAATTTCCCCCCCTCAAGTTTCTAAATTAGTACAAATTTTAGTTTCTTCCCCTTAATAGACATCTTCTTTAAAATTTTAACTTGTACAGAGTGCAACACAGCATAACCATCACACGTGCCCTTTACTGGCCAGCTGCACATGCTCAAACTCACAGTACCTCTGCCCATGTAAACCTCACTGAAGAAGGAGTCACCACCAGCAAGGGCCATTCCTTTCGGTAATACGCAGCAATGCAGATTGCCTGGACGGTCTTGCCCAAGCCCATGTCATCAGCGAGAAGTAAACGTCCATTTCTTAAAATTGCAAAACTGGGGAAAATAGAGAGGGGAAATAAGTAAGAGTCGAGAAACGGGTTGCTATCTGTCCTGGCAGCCAAGATGAGCACAACTCATCACCAAGTGTATAATGTGGATTACTTGGAAGTGATCTGGGTTCTTCAGTAAATCTGGATCTTCTCCCTCAGTCTTAACACAAGTGAGCAACTCTCACAAATCTCTCAAAGCTTGGAAGCTCCTTAACAGAGTGCTTCAGCCCAGTCCTTAGAGACTTTGATTTCATATAAGGAGCAGTCTCAAGACCTTACAATTATTTAAAGCACATTTTTTCCATTATATTACTCACATTCTGTCCCTGAGTTCATCCTGGTTGAGATAAGAAAATATTATTAATAACAATGCCACTTTAACACCAGTAAGTACAGACTTTCCTGGATTGCATCTTGAAGTCAACAACTAACAACTATATATGATGGGGACAGGGACATTTAAAAGTTTGTCGCTACATACACTCAGTCATTTTAAATCTTTCAGGGCCTGGGCCCCATTTCCTGGCACTTTCCCAGGTGTAATTAATATTTAAAAAACAACAACAAGACAGATACACTTGGGGGAAAGAAAAAAAAAAGATGACCTTACAAGATAAAAAAATCATATGACAATTAGGTACATACTGAATCACAAGAGGGAGATCAGAGATGTATCATTCAAACACTTTTATGAGACTAGCAAAATGCGACTTTCCTCCTGACTCACAATGAAGAACTCTAGCTAGAAACAGAATAGATGTGTCACTCAAAAAAAAAAAAAACAAAACACAAAAAAACCCCAACAAAACAAACCATACTATACCAAACAACCAAGAGCCCAGACCGTAACAGCCCAAGACTCTGGAGAAATGTGGAGCCTTCCATGGAAGACAATGCAGCCTGGACACCAATATGAGTACACAATTCTAGGCAAGGACTAGCTCTTAAGAGCATGCAAAAAGGACATACTTCACACCTTCCCGCTGAAAGGGCATGAGGCTCGTCACAATTTTGGAGTCCACTACTGAAAGGTCAGCATCAGGAATGTCTGTCTGTGATGTAGATCTCTCTATCTGAGCAGCAAAGGTTTTTATTACTGCGTCAGGCAGCGGCTCCACTTCTACTGACACAAGGTTCCGTAACACTTCCACTGCAAAGAACAAAGCAGTTTATTACAGAAGGGGCAAGATACACACAAATTACATTATGGATGTCAGGGCACAACCCTTGACCTCATCAACAATATTTTTTCCTATCCTGAAACAGCTCAAGAAAGCACTGCATCATACACAGGTGTAGGCCTGGCCTCTTCCCTGAAGTCTATTTCAGAACCACATGATGAATCACATCTCCTCCCCTTGTATTTAGACTTGGTTATAAAAAAACTGAAAGTCTAATGCCATCATTCAGAGATGATTGCTACTAATACAGATGGAGCTGGATTATTCACACTGAGGGCAGCTTAGGGCACACTTTACTCGGAAATAAAAGTATGGATTTAAACAAAAGAGCTCCTGAAGCCTAGAAGGCAGGGGCATTTTTATCTTGACCTTGGCTTCTGCATTAAATGCCTCTGAGGCATCCTGATCAGGATGATCAGGAGTGACTTGAGACACAGTTACCTAAAGAAGATCATACATCTTCAGCTTTGAAAACTCTCTTCTCTTCCTGTTCCCCAAATTCACACAGGTTTGGCTCTGTCTCCACTTTATCACCCCTCATTTACCATGCTTGGATAAGAAAGCAGGAAGCACCTCAAGACTCAGAGAAACTGCTCTTGTACCAACACAGAGCTCTGACAGACATCTTTCAGGGACATGGTACCAACAGCAGCTCCCTGCTCAGCTGGTGTCCACTGCTGTTCTGGACAGATGTAGATTGCAGGCCAGAATCAGCTTGCAGGCAGCCATTTGAGTCCTTCACCATTACTGTTGCTTCACCCATGAACCCTCTCAGCTTTACCTGCAGCCCAAAACCTTCCAAGTCAAACTAAAGTGATCCCCAGCCTCCATTATGCAAAGACCTCGGGGCCTTCATCTTTTCAACTCATGTTTCAACAACAAGCAAAAAAGCATCAGGGCAATTCTCCTCCTAGACAACCATATTTCAGTCCTGTCCAGTAGCCTCTCCATCCCATCCCAAAAAGATAAAAGTATTTTATTTTTAGTCCAAAAGTAAGTTTCTGCGAAAACAAATACCAGTTTAAAACATGCAGTGAGCTGGGACCATGTTTACAATACTAAACGTGTTTAGTAATCAAACTTTGACCACTGACTGAGAAACAAAAGAGACCTCTATGCTAGGAAGACAATGGACGTGCACATACCCTTTACTACAGGAAGAATCTTTTTTTTTTTTATTTAGTGGTTGGTTTGTAGGTGAAGTCAGGAAGACATAAAACAACTCTGTTTGCAACAATAACCAGAGCTATGCAAATTGAAATAAGAGTTCACTATACCAGCAGTCAATGCACCTCCAGAATTGTTAGGTATTTTCACTTCAGTTATCTCCAAGATGAAAGCAGCAGAATGGACCCCTGCCATATGAAGGGGGAAAGCAATTCCAAGAAATATATATATAAAAAGATTTTTGTTTGTGGTTGGGCAATGACCAAAGTTTTTCAACTCTCCAGTTTAATTTATACTTCTTCAATAGCAAGAACTCTCTCCACCCAAAGTACAGCACAAGCTTGTTATTACACTCACAGACTGAGCTATGTGTTAGCATAATTGCTACAATTTGCTCACTGATAATTCTGTTGCTATTGTTCTGTACATGAGCTGGGAGAGTGATTAAGATATATCTGCCACCAGCATGATTCATCTAACAGACATTTTTTACTGAAATGACCTTTATGTAAAGATGACTGAGCAACTAGGCAGAGAGACATTAACCTCTACAAACAGTTCCCAGCTAACAGATATCTCTGCTGGAAATGGCAAGCAGCCTTTTAAAATTCTTTCCTTTTTTTTTTTTTTTTTAAAATTTTGACATAGGTAAATGAACAGGCACAAAGCAAATGCTTTTCCTCAAAAAGGCATGTGCTGGAAGCCTCAAATGCCCTCACAAATTGTACCCTGCAAGAACAGAGAAATTATTTTTTTTTTACTTTCCTTAAATCTGTGGGATTCTGAATACTTCATTCAATGCATACAACTGCCAGCCAGGGTGGCCAAGAGAGTGACAGACTGGGAGATGATGTGTTTGCTCAGACTGCCTAGCACATGCTACAGGATCAGGCCTTTTGAATGTACAAAAGGCCCTTTTAGCAAACTGAGAGAGAGCATCAGCTCTCATTGAAATCAGGGCCTGTCAACATCCCAATCCTGTAGTTTGATAGTAGTCTCCCCCAAGATATACTCACTTGTTTTCATGATCTGGCATTCCTACAAGGCCCCACAACGTGGCTTTCAGCCCTACAACCATTACTGATATTATTAAGACATGCATCATAGGAGCATGCAGATACTCAATTATTAAACATGCTTCAGCATCCTATGGAAGCAGGAGTCCATGCTGGAGAAAATCTACTCTGAGCAACAGCACTCCAGCTCTCAGACAGTCACACTTTCTAAGGATGTGTGTACAGCACCTTGCTTATTATCTTTCTGAAGCTTACCCCAGTTAAATTCCACAGCCACATACCCTCACACGAGTACCAAGACAAACACAGCAGGCCAACCAGGATGATAAATAATAATTATAATACTTAGGACTTGCGTAATGCTATTCATCTCAAAGCACTCTATAAACTAAATATAAAAACCTAAGAAGCAGATGTGCTAGGAACATGCTGCCGAGACTGGATTATTCTGCAAAGTGGCATCCATTTTTTTTGAAAAAACCAAAACACAACAAACCACAGTTCTGTATTTCAGTTCAGTGAGTAACAGTTTCAGCAGCATTACACAGATGTATAAAGGCAGGAGTCTACCGGTCAACTTCTACCAAGAAATGAGCATTGTAGCAACACTATGTGCTTAGATGCCATTTGCAAGGGAAAATATGATGCTCTCAAAAAGATTTTTTTGCTAAGCTTTCTTTTAAACATCCATCAACAAGCACCAAAGCATTTTAGTAGAGTATGAAATTCTGCTTCAAGAAGAATGCTTCTCCTTCAAGCAGATCTGCAGATTTCTGCAAGAGAAGCAAGGAGTTGGTCTTGTTTGCCTCACAATCAACTCAGCTACGGAAGCAACCTGAATTCTAATCTGCCTCATACATCAATTAAAAACTTCACATTTGTGTGCTGCCTGCAAAGCCATTATTACTAGCAGTCACATATAAGGCTGAACAAAATCAGCTGGACAGTCACCACCCAGACTGTAACTGTGGATGAACTAGTTGTTACAGAAATCATCAGTTGACTTGAAAAGCTAGCGCTCTGAGCTGAAAAGCGAAATTTGCTGGGTGTGAAATGAAATAGCACAACACCGTGACCAGTACTTAAAGAACTGGAATTAAAACAGCCTGATACATGTTTATTTTCTAAGGGGTGGCTGTGTCAGTTTACAAATTCGTATACACACAAAACGGAGCAAGGCAGGCTGGCACTGAGGACAAGGGACAGTTAAAAAGAGTCAGTAAGACAGAATTTCTGTAAGGACAGGAAGGCCTGGCAGCCACCATGCGGACCTCTTCAAATTTGGCATGTGGGAATAGAGGAATCCATTCTTCTGCAACTCCTTAGTTCAAGCAGAGCTGCTGTACATTATAAGCAATAAAAATATCTCTGTGATAGTAAATACATCCATGTGTCCAAAGAAATGGTACAGAAATTCAGTGCACAATCTGACAAAACAGAGCCACCCTCCCAATGGCTCCCTAAAGGACTGCCATGAATAAACACATTTATAAAATTTTGAGTCTGGGCAAACAGTATAAATGTCTGACAAAACAGGAAGACATCTGCTTCACAGTTCATAAGCAACTTATCTCCCCAGAGCGAAAAGGCTTAGCCCAAGAAATGAAGTTAGAATTCATTTGCCTCCCCAGAAAATAGCCCTGGCCAGGAAAATGCAGCTACTCACTTAGTTTGGGATAGTCCTCCAGCAGGAAATTCCACTTTCTGGTGTTCATATCTGCAAGAGTTACAACAAACACTGTCATAGGTCTCTTAAAAAAAGACTGAATTCTCTGTCCGTAAGAACGCGGCTATCCATCCATACACTCCGCATTTCAGAACTGCTTTAAAAGAATTCTTATCTTGTCCAGCAACCAATTCTCCTCTGTTTGCTTTCATGTTAAGCAAACAGTTTGAAGAAGACTTAAAAGTATGAGCACACATCTAGAAGTGGTGGTATCACTGGAGCAAGCCAAGATCAGCTCCCCTAATGAACTATTGTAATGTACCCACCTGCTCAAGGATTTCAGCAACTACTTTCTCTTCACTGCAAGAGGGGATGAAGAATGTGCGTGAAAGTTCCTATTCGTTAACCAACAAACTCTTGACTGCAGGCAGAAACACAATCACTTTCAACTGTACCACTGTACCCTACAGGTGATGTGCTCAGGATAGTAGAGAGGAAGTTCCCCAATTCATCAATACCCAATATGTAACATGAATGCCAGACTTGTCTAGCAGGTTTATCCCCGGGTAGCACCTGCATACAACTTCCAGGGAAGGTAGAGAGTGAATTCAGAGTCAGCTGAAGACACAGTGAGCCAGGCAGGGCCCTGCATAAAGAAGAGCTCCAGGATTTGCTCCCCATCCTGTCACTGACCTGCTGTGACAATGCACAGGCCACCTCATCACTCTGAGCCTCATTTCCCAGATTACAAGTGGAAAAAACTGGTATTTACCATTGAAATCTGAATGCCAACATAAGTGCTCTACAGTTCCACCTGCCTCAGAAACAACAGTAAAGCTGCTGGCAAACTCAATTGGCTCAGGCAGTTCAGAGAATCATAGAATGCCCTGAG
>VZTV01003833.1:365-11242 GCA_013400875.1 Anhinga rufa
GCCGAAAAAAAAAATTGGCCAGCACAACCTAGCCCATGTCCTTCCTCTGAGGGAGGATTACATATAACTTTTCTGCTTCTGAAAAAAGTTTGTGTAACCTGAAGATCTTCAGTGATGGGGCTACATCAGAATACACAGATAAGCCACCCCAGTGCCTAACAATCCTTACACTTGAAAAATTATGGTATTTCTTTTAACAGCACCCAGAGCTGCCTTTGCAGTATTTTTTTTTCTTTCCCCGCTCTCTAATAGCACTGTGATGTGCATTTGTTTTTATTTCCATTTCTAAGTTTAGTACTACTCAATTCTCCTTACTCAATTTCATGTTAGTGATTTCAGACTACTTATCATATTTATATTAAAAACCATCCAAAAAAGAGCTTGGAAACTAGTCACCAACAACTGCTGTATCCATATTCACTGCAATCCAAATGATTACTAGCAAACAGATTTTCCTACCTTTAGTCCCTGGACAGCATCTGCAGCAGCCCAGCTAATACACCTCTCTGGCAGCAAGCTATCGATAAGGACTTTTTGAAAATGTTTTTCAGTTAATTTATATCTGCTTCACAGCATAAGTAATTTCATCTAAATTGCATTTCTCTACTTTTTAATGACAAGATCATAGAGGTGAAAAGCCCTGGCGCAACTGAGATATCCCATTTATTGCTACATTATATCAGTTACTGTAAACAGCCCTAAGATGAGACAGAGGAAAGATGAAAATTCACAGAACTGATACAGCATAATTCCTGATCTACCCAACAAAACCAGTATTTCTTGTGCAGGCATGTAGGTGGAATAAAATGACAGCAAACTCATTAAGTCTTATTTGAAAAACTCTGACTTTTTTCAGTCAACTTTGAGGTCCTTTGATAAATAAAGTGTAAACCTGCAGCACCCAGTAAGACTTAACTCTATTTTCTGTTAGCAGGAGTAATCTTAAAAGCAACAGAGAGTGAAATGGAACTAAGCAGCTGAAGGATCAGCACTAAGACTAATGCTCCAAGACTAGATTGTTCTTAGATAACACTCATAGGAAACATGAGGTCTAGAGAGACTATTTCTATTGGCACTAAAAGCCCCAGTTCACTTCTGAAAGCTGAACTTTAATAATAAAGAGTGGTAAAACAATTTATCACATTTTGCTTTGACTGAACACTGTAGATCTGTGTATAAAGGAAGAAAAATAATTAAAAATTGCACTACCCCTCTATTTATTCTTTTGTCCTGATCCATAAAAATATTATTCTGTCTTGAAAAGCGTCTGTGTAAAAATGGCATTTTCACCTCCTGCGCATTCAGTGATGTGTGATCTCACTGACCAAAATGCAGTTTTACTTTCATTTAATT
The DNA here is from genome assembly GCA_013400875.1 of Anhinga rufa. NCBI lineage: Eukaryota > Metazoa > Chordata > Aves > Suliformes > Anhingidae > Anhinga > Anhinga rufa. Next base: position 1,719 of record VZTV01003833.1, read on the forward strand.
CACTACTGGGCCAACACAACTGGACTGTACTATGTACTCTACTCTTAGGGCATTACTAACAAAATCAGTAGTTACATTTCAAATTAAACATAAGCCTGCAAACTCCAACACAAAAGAGAAACTTCTGCATTTAGCAGGGCTTGTAAGGCTTGGTCTCCGATCACAAGAAACAAGACTAACAAACTGTCAATTAAAAAAAAAACCCTTTTGATTTCTTAGTCAAACAGATTTTATTTGCTAGTTATTGAGAAAGAAATGTGTAGTTTCACAGCTGGTTTCATAGTTCCCTTTTTAAAGCAGAACTATATTTGAGAAACATTTGATTTTTTTTTTTAAATAAACCATTTTGTGTGATTAGTCTGTTTAATGTATATTCTCGGGATGACTTAAGTGAATACCCCACGTTTACCTAGCTCAGGTTGCATCACTGCTACTTGCCTCCAGTATGATGCTGGTATAATCTTATTAGTACAAATGTAGTTTTAATAAGATTCACCACAGCAAAATGAAGGGACATAAAAACTGAGGTGGTGCAAGCCCATAGCAGAAGAATTAAAATTACTGCCTAGCAATAGAAAGCATTCAAGGTCAGGTTGGATGGGACTCTGAGCAACCTGACCTAGTTAAAGGTGCCCGTGCTCACTGCAGGGGGCTTGGACTAGATGGGCTCTAAAGGTGCCTTCCAACCTAAACCGTTCTATGATTCTATGACTCTAAACCACAGCAAGTCCACTCAGCTCTCCTTAGGTTAGCTAATTTCTCTATATAAAGGGTTTCTGGTCATCCCATGCAAACGCCGTACTTCAAGCTCCTTTAATCTGGAGAAGCACGGTGTCAGACAGCACCTGCCGCAGCCCTCCCTGGAGGCAAGGTCAGCCCCTTTCATGCCACAGATCAGAGGGTACCTCTCTATCACAGCAGCAGCTCTCCGACAGCTAATTATACCATTGCTACCCCATACATAATCCTCCCATGCAGAAAGTCATACCTGCCACTGGGAAACGGGGGGAAAGCCACGGACTTCAACTTCTTGTCTTCTGCGGCTGTTAAGCAGTTCTTTATAGTCTCTTCAAGCTGCTCTTCACACTTGTCTGAGCCCCACTGTGGGATGTGACAGTGGATGACAAACTTTGCTGCTAGGCCGCTAGACTGAGTAAGTGCAGCTAACACAAACGAAAATATAACATTTAGTTTTGAATAGAAACCACCCTGCAATGACCTCTCAATCCAATGTGCTTCCTTAATTACATTACCTCTCCAAAGAAATATATTAGGGATTAAAATATGCCACAGTGGCTCAGCTGCAATCATAATCTGACTGTCTCATCATTACTTTTGTGATCAATTATTTCTTTGGAGACCAAAGAACCTGGGGCTCATTTGGTTAACACACAGTTATTCAATAATATTTTTTAGCTTTCTCATTCAGTATGGCCTCTGGATTTGTTTTATGCAAAGTATCAAAACCTTGCACTGGACACAGTATCATTAATCCCCCAATAGACATTTCTGCGGTGCTGTCACAGCCTTATCTGAATGCTTTGCACAAATTCCTGTGTCATCATTACAGCTCCAGAGTGTAAGGGAGTAATACTTAGACCTGCTTAACGGCTGGGTAATTTCAGACAATGACATGAAAATCAAAGATGTTTGTTGAAAGTCTCCACCAGTTATGTCCAATTAGGAATCTCAGATTAGTTTTTCAGAAAACGTAATATTTCTCCAGGGCCTGCAGAGTCCACAGCATGGCATCAGTTTGCTTTTGTTGCAGCTGTGACTATTAGCACTTCTGAAAATCTTGGCCTCGGGAATCTCAGGTTAAACACCCAAATTAGCTGTCCAATTTATGCCCAAGGATGAAAAACTTGGATTAATTCACTTGTCCACCATCACAGAGGAATTCTGTCTAATGATTCACTGTGCCACTTAAACTTCAACCAGAAGAGAAATGTCAGGCCTTTAGCTATAGGGAGCAAATCGACTGAAAACAACACAGGTATCCTGTGAGCAGCACTCAAATTCAAGCCCATTAGGCTGGAGCGCAAGTGTTTGCAGTAGACCTCTGCTGATTAACAACTGTTTATTATCTCTTGCCTCAAAACCAGTAGAAGAGGCAATTTCAAACATAGCAGCACAATACAATGCTTGAGAGCCTACATTTTCCTATCTATTAAACTAAGATTATCTTCTTTCCTGGGACTGGCTTAATAGCATAAAAGGAGTCTATTTTCTAGTTAGGTAGTGATGTTAACAGGAAAAGTAGTTTACTTTGATATTATGGCATGTATTTTTGATTCAATGCAAAAGTGAAGCAAAGTATCTTGTACAAAATTTCCCCTGTCATTTGAGATTATAAAACTAGGCTATTCATTTAGGAAATTTTAAAAACAAGACTATTTAAAGCATTTAGTTTCTTGCGTATTTAGTTTCTTGCGTATTGAGGTACTAAGCCAAATAAGGCACTGGAAGATATACTGTAACTTCTTTCCATCTGCCCTCCAGCTACCTTCAACCCCTATGAATTGGTTTAATTTGTTGACAAAGGAAGACAATCTCAACTCCCAAACTATTCACTGCTACAGATGTATCAAACATCTGAAGGGAGCTCTTCTGTAATTTGTAGTTCTGTAATGTACCTGTAGTGCCTGGGAGAAGAGCAGCAATTGCTCTTCCAAAAAGTGTGTCAGTTCTAAAGATCTTATCACATCTTTATTTGTGTTCAAAGTAAGATAATTGTTTGGATTATACTGTTCATCAAATATGCATAAAGCAGGATAATTTGTAAACTATAACGTAGGAGGTATAAGAACAGTGAAACGGAGAGCTGTTTCTGATCCTCACTAAGGAATGCGGTACAAAAACAGGACAGGAAAGATGGCACAACGGTGACGGCGTAAGTTTTCCTTAATTTTTGAACTCTCACAGACAGAAATTGCCCAAGGTAAATTAATTGGTGGGCTGTAACTTATGGTGGCATCTAGAAGCTGAAAGACTGGATGTGCACAGCACACAGGTATCCTATTCTTCTTCCTTTTTTCCCCTAAGCAGGCTGTCCCTATCAGCAACGGCTTCAAACAAGAATCAGAAACATTTACACCACATAAGCAAAGGCACATACATAATCAAGAACAGATCAGAATGTTCAGAGAAAAGAACATACGGAATGAGCTGTTTCCAAAAGAGAGCGTATTATCCTTTTTACCTTCAGCAACTTCCAGAGGTCCTTGAGATTTGCGAAGCTCTTTCACTGTTTCTAAAAACTCTTTTCCTCCAGCCTTTTCCAATGCCTTGCCTGCAAGGACACAGAGCAAAAGGCCTTGGCTTCTGAGTATCAGCATAAAAAAACAAGTCTATGTTATTTAAAAGAAGAACATTGTACACATATTATCCTGTTTCCCTTTATTGGCAGCAGCTAAAGTTTGTTTACCACTCTATCTACCCACAGATAAAGTTTACTTTTTATTGGTTTTGAAAATCCCTGTATGCTATTACTGGAAATAACTGTAATATAAGTGTCTGTAAGAATGCTATCTTACTCTGGCTTGTGGCTCAAATAGTGAAGAGTGAGATTTTCAGGACTCAGATTTTCAGCCTCCAAAATCAACTCAACTTACAAACTCTGCTTCTTTCTGAACTAAACACAGCTGGGATGCCAGTGAAGGTCTTGATGACTGACTCTATAAAACAATGATCCAAAAGCCTGCTACCGGATTCTGTGCCTCTCTATGCGACTGACTGTGTATCTATTTTTTTACCTCCCTCTTGCTTCAATTCCCATATTTGTACACCAGTAGTAATAATATCTCCTTATTTCACATGGGCAGTATAAGGCTTTGTACATGAATATTTCTAAAATATGTAAAATCCTACAATGAAAAGCATAATTACAGAAGTTATTAATATATAATTTTCTTCACAGAATTTTCAGAGGCAAATGTAAAAAAAATCCAGTAAAGACCACAGTAATGATTATTTACACCTTTGCTGCTTATGTGCTTCAACAAATTATCTGCGTTTTGATTGTTGTAAGCCATCGTTAAAAAGATAAACTAATGATCAGGCTGTTATACCTAGTCAGATCCAGCCTGATTTTCAGAAGTGTTGTAAGTAATATTTTATGGCCTGGGGAAAATTCAGCTGAAACAGGACAGGATCTCAGCAGGCAGCTATTAGACCAGCTACTATTCCAACTCTAGATCTGGTTTTTTCCCTGCATGTAGCAGAGCCTCACCTATTTCCTCCTTGAGGTCTATTTCAGCAGTTGTAGGGTGAACGATGCCTTCTACTTTCATGGAGCCAATATGGCTGATGTCACTCTGTGTCAGAGAAAGCTGTAAAATAATAAGAGAGTAGAAAAAAATAGTAATCTGTGTGCAAAATCATTTTCACAGCAAAAAAACTAAAATGAAAGAAGGCTGGATTCAGTCTTTCAGAGATCAGTAGTTTTATTGTGTTCAATATGTGAGAGTCTGATTTTTAGCCTTTAATTAATTAATTTGTACACTACTCATTGTTTTGTGATATGCCCACAGCATGGGAGCTTGCTCCAGAATAAGTTACTGCTAGAAAATTCATGTTCTAGCATCACAGTTTGAGGAGAAAAGGCTGACTTTGGAAATGCTTTTGTTTAAAAGGAGTGTGGCCAGCAGGTCGAAGGAGGTCATCCTGCCCCTCTACTCTGCCCTGGTGAGGCCGCATTTGGAGTACTGTGTCCAGTTCTGGGCCCCCCAGTTCAAGAAGGACAGGGAGCTGCTTGAACAAGTGCAGCGGAGAGCCACAAGGATGCTCAGGGGACTGGAGCATCTCCCTTATGAGGAAAGGCTGAGAGACCTGGGTTTGGTCAGCCCGGACAAGAGAAGACTGAGGGGGGATATTATCAATGTTTATTAGTATCTGAAGGGGGGGTGTCAGGAGGATGGGACTGGACTCTTTTCAGCAGCGCCTGATGACAGAACAAGGGGCAACAGGCGCAAGTTGGAACACACAATGTTCCACTTAAATGTGAGGAAAAACTCCTTTGCTGTGCGGGTGCCAGAGCAGTGGCCCAGGCTGCCCAGAGAGGTTGTGGAGTCTCCTTCCCTGGAGACATTCAAAACCCGCCTGGACGTGGCCCTGTGCCCCCTGCTCTAGGTGTGCCTGCTCACGCAGGGGGTTGGACAAGATGATCTCTTGAGGTCCCCTCCAACCCCTACCATTCTGTGAGTCTGTAAAGAGAAAAATACTAGAATTAAAAAGCTTTTCTCCTGTAGAAAACACTTGCCCCCAAGTAAACTACTGGAGGGACTGAGAAGGGCTGAACATTATCCTGAGCTATAAAGGCTTCACAACCCAAGTAATTATTTTCCCTTTGACTTCCTGGCATAAATAAAATAAGGAATGCTTTACCCACCCACGCATCTGGATACAGGAACTGGGCAAAACTTGGTGCCCTAAGGTGCTCAAAAAAGGCTGCTCCCCAGATTTCACAGCCTCACCACTTTGAGCAACAACAGAGGACAGAAACCCTAAAAACCATTAAAAAGACTTTACAGTTGCTGAACACATGCCCAGCACGCCTCATTTCTTCCAAGATACACTGTAGTATTTATGTCCTAACCAGAACAATAACCACTGCCCATTTTAGAGAAGAAAATGAGAAGCTGCACAGATTCTGGAGGAACTTAGACAAGACTGAACTCTAATAAAGGAGATCCAAGTTTCATTCACCTAGCCAGATTACTGCTTTTAGCAGCCTTTCGGATCTAGTATGTGTCTGGCCCATATTCTAGACCACTGCTTTAGCAAGAGATGGGATCAGGCAGACTGAACTCTTAAGCGCCGCTTCATACAACAGGGTATACCATCCCTGTTGTATACTATATGGTATACCATACCATACCAGGGGGCTTATAGAAGCAGTTTCAGGAAGAACACTTTTTCCAGATGGCCTTGGTGAGTACAGGGAAAAATAAAAAAATGGGACAGACAGTTGGCTGGACACCAAGGACATGTGGGTATTCTGGTGGGATGGTTATGTAATTGTGGCCAGGCGAGGTGTCACAGTCTGTTCTGAGATGGGGAAGTAGGCATGCCCTGCAGCTCTGGTGAGGTCCTCAATTTAAACAGTGAGAGAGCAGCACCCCACAGCCCACTTTCAGATGGAGAATCCAGGCTTCTGCCATAAACCAACATGTGGAAGTTCTGGGTGATCCTGGGACTTAGCCCAGAAATACTCTTTTATAAATATATAATAGCCTAAAAGACTAAACCTGGTTTGGCAGTATGCCAGGCACAACGCAGCCAAGTCCAATCTGAACAAAAGTCTACTACAGCTTAGGCCAAGAAATGAATCAGTACAGTTCTCTGTAGAAAAGAGAAGCTGCCCAGCATTATTCTTGGAAATGGTTTATGTGCAGACCTATTTTTTGAGACCCTCTACCAAGCCCATGACTTGGATGAGTTTTGGCCTTAAATTTCGGACCACTAAGGGAGAACGTAGAAAAGATTTTGTACTGGTGTTAGATCAAAAGCATCCTTTCGTTTATGCTACGCTCCATTGCTGTGATCCCAATCTGTTATAACTTTGTATTACCTTTTGTCCTGGCACAAGGCTCTTGGAGGACAAGATAGTGAAACCATCCCCAGGTCCATCTTCAGATGTTGAATTTGAAGCTCCTTCTTTTTCATTGTCCTTTTGTTTGTTCTGTTTGGGGGCAGAAAAAAAAAGCAAGAACTCTCACAGGAGGGAAAAGAAAAATCAAGGTTTACCATTATTCAGGATAATGGATAGATTTAATCAGATACTTCAAGTCTCACCTTCTCATATTACTCATAGCCTTTTAACCCCAAAGATTATGTAACAACAGAGGTCTTCATTCTTTATGTAATGCTAAAACATCAGTGGTTCATCTGAGGCATTACATACGTTTGTAGTCACATTAAGGGTTGGGGCACCCACATCCATCTGTAGTTTTACTAACAACTAAGGTTGTATTTGCGGGTGGGTGTGTGCTAGTTTATTTTTGTTGCTAACAGAGCAGAGCTCACACTAAATCAAACCTAGTAACTTAGTAACCCAGTCAAATGCTCCAATCTGAAGGAAAAAACAACTTTATGCTCTGAAAATAAATTCATAAATCTCAGCTAATAAATCATGAATCCATGTTGACAGGAGTGAGCTATCACACCTCCATACCAGGTATGTCAGAATGACAAAATAACTAATAGCTGAAGTTTGAATGCAAAATCCCCTTTGTGGGACACACTCCTTCATGCAGCCTAGCTCCAGGAGCAGCTAACTTGTTCCTACCAGGGCTGCAGGAGCATCTGCTCACATCTCTCAATATTTGCCTGAAGGTGTGCCAAGACACTAACTCTTCCTAACAAGTCCCAAACGCTGCATATGAACAATTCAAAGTAAGGTGGTAGCTTAGATCAATACACAGAGGCTTCCTGTTAAGTATCCCATTAAGCAACTTTGCTTTCTTTTAAAAAGGTTGTTTCTGCATGTTCTTAGCTATGGAAATGTATTAAAGCTTAGAGACCTCCAGAAAGATGTGCTTAACACAAGTTTAAAAAGCTTCGGTCAAAGCTTAATATCGTTTAATCCTACCCAATCAAAAGTTAGCAGTGTTTTAAGATGCATGCTCTGGAATGACAAACCAAGAGCATGGATCTGGGTTACTGCTTTACCAAATTAAACCATTTTGGATGGTGATAGAGGACGGGCAACCATAAGGGAAGGTGCAGTGGTCAAGTTCAGATTCCTTTACTCCTTTAAAAACCATTAACAACAGCACACCTAAGAACACATGAAACAAAGAGCTTGTCAAAATGACATTTATGTACCATGTCAGGACAAGTTCTCTGGACAGTGAAAAATCTTTAAGAGCAAGTCAGTAACTGTACAAGGCTGAAGGTGTGACATCTCTCAAGTAGAAAATGTTTTAAAATACACCTTCACTTATTTTAAAAGATAGACTTCAATGCCACACAGTGAGTGAGGAGATAGAGATGCTACACAATTATCAAGAAAGTACTGCAAAGGGTGACGTGGAAATCTGAAAAAGTTTTCCTCGAAGCTTTAAAGGTTTTTGTTATGAAAATTCATTACAAAAATACTGTGCTTGTCTTTATTTCTAAAGAGAAAAAAAATCTTGGCATGTCTATTATCAACTCTTACCTCCCATTTCCAGTTGTTACAAACAAACAATGCAGAAGTGCTAATTTATTCCTCCTAATAATCTTAGTTGGTTTTGATCCAGTCCCTCTCCCACACCTCTGGAAGCCCATATCTGCCTCATGCTTACCTTTTTGGGTGTCCGGGCCTTGGTAGACTTTGCCTTCTTCCCACTCTTTTTGTTCACCATGGATTTCCTTCCCTTCTTCTCAGGAGTAGGTGAAAGGATGGTCTCAGATTTGCCTTTGGCACCCCGTTTCTTGGCTAGAAGCTCTGGCTGAATTCTGGGCAGGACACCTCCACTTGCAATAGTCACACCTTTTAGCAACTGCAAGGAGGAGAAGTGTAAAGAACCACATTACAGATTCTCTTACTCTGCACTCAAGCTATTTTTGCTGACTATATTACACATATGCAAGTAAAGTCCACACTTCCCATGTCCTTTTATCATGAAAAAAAACCAAACCAACAAAAACTGAGGGAGAAAATCCACAATAACAAGAAACCTGGAAGGTCACAGCAAGGTCAGCCAGCACCTCCTGAGAACTCCATTACTGTACAGGTTAGTCACTCTTCTCTCTCCTAGTGCTGGTCTTTCTGCATACCTGTCCTTGCTGACTCAAAAGCAGTGAGTGAGGGTAAGAGGAGATGGTATGTGCCTGCAGGCTACTTAAAAAAATGATTGCACCACAGCCCCGCTCAAAGCAGGACTGGTGGTAGATCTCTTTGGCAGGGAAACAGATTCAGTGAAAGCAAGTATGAGCCCCAAGAACTTCTTTTGCAGAAGTGAACAATAGGAATGGGCTGTGATATTAGGTGGAGGACAAAAATCTGGCTAATTCCTAATGGGCACCAGCAGATCTAGTCCCCAGTTCACAGGCCAGTGATCCGTGCCACGGAACAGGGAATGGGCTGGCAGCATTAGCATGCTTTTGCCTCTCTCCTGGCCTCTGTTTTGACTTTTCAGTCCCCTTGACTGGAAACAGAGCTAGATGACTTCATGGGCACCACATTTTCATTACGTAAAGCAGGCAAATTAAGCGCAGGAATCTTTCAAAGTGTGAATGATGTCATCCATCTTCACATGGAGCCAACTAAGAAGAGATGCCGACTGAACCTTTCCAGCAGCCCTGAATGCTGCAATTCACAGGTCATGCCATGATCTCCCTTATCACTCAACAAGTTTAGCAGAAGTGATGCCACAAGCAATCCTCAGAGTCAGAGCACCACAAACCACAGTCTGGGTGCTAACGGGACCTGGGCATACAGAGTGGGAGGCAGTCCTGGAGGCAGCAAGAGCAGAGAGTGAGCCAGACCCCTACCCAAGATGGGCCTCACAGACAGTATAATAGAAAACACACATTTC
>VZTV01003838.1:0-13314 GCA_013400875.1 Anhinga rufa
TATCCCAGCCAAAACCAGTTCACACAGCTACTAGGAAAACCAAAAAGAAGGAGAAGTAGTAGCTTCACAAAATGCTTTTCCAATAAACTGAAAATATGTTTTGTAATAAACAGATAAAACAATGGCTGAGAACAAGGGCCATGCTTGACAGAGCTGCCTGCAAGGATCAGACCAATGTGGAACATTCTGCACGTGCCCAAACACTAGAAGATGAACCCAGTATAACCCTGTCTATTGGCTTATTGGTTTAGCATCTCTCTTTCTTTTTTCTTTTCTTTCTTATATTCCTTTCCCTGCCTGCGTCCCCCCTCCTTCCCCCCCAGCAGTGGTGCCACAACCAGTTATTAGCTTTATTAGCTGGTAACCTTATACAGCCACTGGCTGCAAGTTCTGAAAGGGAAGGCTCTCAACTGCCGAGCTAGACAGGTAAGCAAGACAAATACAAAAATGAAGAGTTTCCCTGGAGCTGGCCACACAGTGGGCAAATCTAGGGATAGGAATTCTCGTGAGGAAAGATAAGGGCGAAAAGGCAAAGGTACCATCAGAAAAGTTGACAACTAGCCACCAAAGAGTGATATTGCCTCCGAAAAATATTTAATGATTTAAAACACATTCTCTAGAACAGATGTTAGGCTCAGGATAGCTCTGAATGATACAATCAATGAATAAATGATAAAACATTTCCCGTTTGCGGCAGTGATTGGAAATAATAACAAAAAGATAGCTACTTTAGTCTGAGTTTTGCTTATGTCATTAAAATTTAAACCTGATTAAACTGAGCCAGTCTGGTTTTATAACCTGTCAGTATGACAAAGGGGCTTTGACACGTTTGTCTTCTGACACATTATGGGGATTTACATTTTGCACCTTACAATTATATCTGTATTAAAATGACTGAGCACACTGAACATGAAAAGAGTGATTCATAATAATGGCATTTAAAGCAATAAAGAGTTAAGGACACTATGAGGGAAATGAAGCAGAAAGGTAACAGGCTTTGTATAAAACAGAGTAGAAGGGAAAGAAATATCTCTCTGCTCTTGCCTCTTTAGTATAAATAAAAAAGATGTAAGTGGAAGGGCTTTCTGCCTAAAAAAAAACAATACTGAAGTAAAAAAGTCACCTAGAAATAGTTTTGAATCCCCTAATCTCATTTTGCACTAAAGACAGTGCAACCTGGAGTAGATATACATTAAAGTTTGAATTCCATGTATGTCCATAATTTCTTCTGTGAGTTTGGCTTTCTTATGGGACTTTGATCTTTAAGTCAATAGAGAAAATAGAGGTGAATAGGAAATTCTTTTCCTCTCCTGTAAATATTTTTGTCTTATTAAGACATTTTCCACTCCAAACAAGATGGGGGAAAAAAAAAAAAGGGATGAAATCTTGGGAGAATATAATAAACTGAATTTAAATAAAAATAGAAAGCTCAACTGAAACAGGTGGCAGTTAATAATTATGGCCTTTATAAATTTATTTCAGTCATTGTGCTGTTGATTTTTTGTTTTACTACAGCTAACATGTACAAAAGGTTTGTTTTTTTTAACATCAGAATACCACATTTCTAAAATTAATCTTTATTTTTAAAATGTCAAAGGTTAAATATTTTCAGACTTTGAAAAATTCAGGGTTGAGTTCCAAAATCTCTCAAAACTCTACATTTTTTACTCTTTTGCATAACAATAATTTTCCCATTAAGAAGTCTTGGGTGCGAAGATTTTTGTTTGTTTTATTTTGTTAATACTAACAAAAATCTTTCATTTTCAATGAAGAATAGATTGGTTTGTAAAACAAGTATAAAGAAAAAACTGTAACTAGAGCTGAGCTGGTCCCTACACAATACTCTTATACAGTCAAATAATGTGAAAAGCACAGCTTTGCTTGCTGCTTTGGGGAAATCAATCAAAACCAATAGAGCTGAGGCAATTTATACCAGTCGTGAATCTGTCCACCTAATCTTCAAGCTCAGCAAAGAAGTAATAGTAACTGATTTTGCTTATTAAAATGTGTAATGCTATTAAATCTTTCAACTTTGGCTTTGTCATTTCCCTGTAAGATACAACATAAACATTTGTATTTCTTCATGTTCACCTCAAGCTTTCTCCTGCAACCATTGTACATTCATTAAAAAGTAAAAACAAAGTCAACATAGCTGGAAGTTAAATAAAATTATAATTATTTCCTAATAATATTTGCATGGCATTTAAAATCTATAGTCAAGGTTTTATGATTTGCCTTTTTATAAATTCAGTATTTGAAGATAACTAACAGGATATAATTCGAAGGTAAGTCCATTGCTCAGGAAAGCACAAAGCCAGAGCACTCTCAAAGAAGACACATTTCATAAAACATAACAAAGTGAAGTGAGCTATAAATAAGAAAATAAAGCTATAGTCTGCAGTTAAAATTCTTGCTGCTTACAGTACATCATTCTGTTCCTAAGTGTCTGTTGCTGGGCTAGAGTTTCTAAAATTAACATTGTAATAGCCTGCATAGGCACCAAAACGCACACAAGAAAACATTGCTGAACTGGTTATTCTCAGTGCTAACATATGTTTGTTATTTTCCCAACGTGTTTCTGTCCCTTGAAAATATTTATCAGGAGAAAATTTTCAATTGGCTCTTTGAACAGTCAATGTGCAAATGCTAAGACAGAAGTGTGTATTTTTTAGGGAAAACTGAAATACTGATGAGTTTTAGCAGTTTCCCAGTATTTATAGGCATCATTTTTACGCTTGCTAAGGTCAGCATCACTTAAAAAATTAAAACAGATTAATGTACATGCATCCAATATTAGAAAAGCAAGCTTAATTGGTTTATAACCCTATGAATCTAGAAATTAAAAAATCCGCCATTTTTTACTCAACAGAGAAATTAAGATTGTATTGCTGATATGTGCTATATATACATATAGATAAAGCCTCAGTGTTTTATGTGTTCATTCAGTGCATTCTGGTGCACAAGAACAGCTTTCCTTTAAATGCTGCCTTTCTGTATTGCAATTCTCTTCCCAAGAAAGGCAAGGTTTGATGCCTAGATTACGAAAGAATAAGTAGGTTCCATTAAAAATAAACTGTGGAATAGAAGATAATATGACCAAGAATTAGGACAACTGTCACTCACAGCACATCAAGGGGCAGCAAGATTCATGGCCCTCCATGGCACCTGTTGATAGAAGCCTTTCATGGAGCTTTCTCCAGTAACACCTTGTCTCTCCATGCCCAACATCTGAGGAATACTGGGAATTTTAATGAGCATAGATAAAAGTTCTTGGGAATGACAAAACCAGAACCCAACCTGATGTCTGCCAGTTCTGATCTGTGCAGCAGGTTTTGGAAAACATACTGTGCTCAGCCATTACAATGAAACAGATCAAACTGGCTGGTACAAAGTGGCACTGGACTTTCATTTTGATGGTAGTCTACACAGATATCTGGACTTTCCTGTGAAGTCCACATGCACTCCTCTCAAATGACAGCTAAACCAACAGATATAGAAATGCTTGGCTAAGGTATTCCTGTGGCTTTAGACTACTTTCTTTGGTTTCTTTTTATACTGGCTTTTAAACAAGAGATTAGACCCGCAGTACAGTATGTCAGAATGTACATATTTGTGTTTCACAAACATAGCAAAAGGGCCAATTAAGCCAGATTTTACTCATGCTATTCTGCATGTATACACAGAAATAAAAGAATACTTTTTGCTTGATTACTTGAGCATAATCAGACTCCTGTACATAAGGAAGAATATAAAAAATATTAGAACAGCTAACACACTCACTTGGGTTAAAAAAATGTATAGAAATGGATGAATTTGCAGTGAAAACACATTTGCAATGAAAACACATTTGCAATGAAGGGAGTTTATATCCTCGGAAAGACACAATATGTGAAAGAATCAACAATTATTAGTGTATCTTAAACACATTTGTCAACTTATTAGGGAACTGAAAACCCACCGGACAAAGTAATTACCCACATTTCTTGTTTCTACTAGAAATGGTAAAAGTAGATTTCTATTAAATGTACCCAGTTATGACTAGGTCATACTTCCATCATTTTTGCATCTACATGCCCTCATTTTTATATTAAAGTGTTATACTTTAATTGTTTTTGTTGTTTGTTTGTTTGTGTTTTGTTTTGTTTATTTTCCAAACGGAGATGTCTGGGCTGACTATTGCTCTAATGTTACAAGAGACTCATAACCTAGACTGCATAATACAACTCATCTCAGTTACATCTGGTAGAATCCATCTATAACATGGATATGGACTCTAAGGCAAAGATCAGAGCAGATGTACAGTTTGGCTCACTTACTATATTCTGCATGCCAGAAGATTTTAAAAAGAGCAGAAGTAAGAGCACCTTAGGAAAACGGGTAAATATGATAGCTGAGTCTAAACCAGGTTCTATGTATTTCATCTTACATACAAAATAAAAACAACTGGTTAGCAACAGTCTGGCGACAAAGGTATTTCCTTGTAGTTTGCCTGGTATTTATTGGGCAGTTCTCAGTTTCTGAATACTGGGATGCATTACAACATTGTACTATATTCAATAGCTGAGACTCTGTTCTTTCAGAGATAACATTTGAATTATTGTGACCTTCCTTAAGCATAATATCACCTTTTTGTTGTTGTCGTTTAAAGCATTAGATTGAACATCAGACTGCAACTGTCCACCTCATGGCATCCCAGTAGCTATAAAAACCACCATATTACTTCTGCACAGTATATTCTATCACAACCTCCTATCTCTTCCTAGGCTATGACTGATCTTATTCTGTTTTTTAACAATCTAGCTACTCTTTACCTGACTTTCAGTTTAATATTTAGAAGCCTCTTCTACCAGGGGATGTTATAGCCTCCAGGAAAAGAGGGTAGCTTTTTTAGACTTGTCTCTGGGTGCTTTCCAGAGCTCAGAGGCAGATACACTCCCACCCTGACACTGCAGGGCTGTGCTATGCTCCATTCAGTTAGTAGATGTTCATACTATTTCCAAAATATTTCCCACACTTCTCAAGCTACACCTCTCAAACCCTGTTCACTGGTGAAAGAAATCCAATACTTATACCTGATAATTTGCTGGTTACTTCATGGACCTATTTACAAAGAAGATTCAGCTAAAAAGCCACAGAGAACGTTAGCATATGAGCACTACTGAATTAGTGTGGGTCTTCTCATTTCTCCAGAAAACCTACATGTTTAGCTGAAAAAACGTAAGCTGCTACCCAGCTAATAGGAAATGGTGTAGTTGCCTGGAGATTAATTTTCTGGAAGCCAGAAAAGGCATTATTATTATTATTAGTAAAATGTGCCCTTATCCGCCCCACAGGAGTTCTAACTGTGGCTATGGTCCAGTTTATAAGTGTCATGCTGTGCATGATAAAAACGTGTAAATGAAAGGATGGAAAACAGCTCTCAGGTTTTGTTACTGCAAAATCAAGGATCATAAAGAGACCTCTCAAACTAGAAACTTCAAATTGGAAGGCTCTTTTTCCCTCTATGGAGCTCCCTCATAAGGAAATTAAATTTAAAACATCCCTTTTTACACAATATTTTTGTGTAACCTACTTGGTATGGAGAAGCGCAAGACTGCAGATCACTGTTGACCTTGCTGAACGCACAATAAGTGAATAATACTATAGTAGCTTTGCCATTTCTTAGTATGCAGATATTCACAAGTCTGAGAATACTAAGCTTTTAGCTTTCTCATATTTATTCTCACACATAATATAGAAACACCCAGGGGCTCTCACTGGAACACAGAAACTGTATACATACATAATAAAGCCCTGACCCTGAAAAACTCAGAGTCTAATATAAACAGTTTAGGTAAACACCATAAGACGACAGATAATATCATGTTGCAGATGGGAGAAATGAAGGGTTAGAGCCCAAAGGAAGCTGCACTGCCCAAAAATAGAGTAATTTGCTTTTAGGTCTGTCTGTGTCGCCCCAGCTCTGGTTGAGCTGTCCCCACAGGGAGCACCCCAGGACACTCGGGTATGTCAGAGTATGAGACTTCTGGTATTTCAGTTCAGCATTGCTGGCAGGGAGCTCCCCGTAGAGGGACAAATTGAAACCCAGCACTTTCCTTGGCCAGTCACTGGTTGATGCTGTGGCTGCTTCTGGGAGCCTGATGGGCTTTCTTGGGAGAAACTAAAACCTACAAACACCTGGAGGAAGTGGTTACTCATAGCTGCTGCCCCACTCCCATTTTGAAGCAAGAGCTGGCCGATTACAGTCCCCTCTCAGAATACGGTGCCTGGGAGCCCAACCCTCCCCTCTTCTTCCAAAAGGGATTCAAGTACAGGTTTCCTGCACAAACATCTAATCTAACTCACAAATCATAGACTGCAGCTGGGAAAAGGAGGGGACCAATTTCTATCAACCCGCTGAAGTGACTTCATTGTGCAGAAAACTTTTTGACCACTAAAAGAGAGCATAAGGGTGAGGATAGATTTGTAATCCAAGGTTTAGTCTCATATCTGGGAGGATCTAATTTTTTATTCAGTGTCATTTGGTGACTGTTTCATATGAAAAGCAAAGGCAGAATCTGGGTGTCTGTGCTTCCAGCTTTGTCCCAGCTGTACAACACAGTGCTCGAGCCAGGCCACTATAACACTGCTTTAAAAGCCATCAGATCAAACCCTTCAGGACCTGACTGGCTTACATATTAAATTTTGCCAAGGTATTCAGGCAGGGGAAGAACTGAGCTCAAGCAGATATATACAGTACAAAATATATTAAATTCTCAAATCTGAGAACCTGTATCAATATCCAGTACCTATAAAAGCCCTGACACTTTCCTTGTCAGGCAGTGGCTGAGTGGGAGTTTTCAGTGCCTTCTCCCAAGTGACATGTCCAAGGTCTCCCAAGGCATCACCTTCTGCCTAAATCCTGCCTTCCCACTATGTCTGGGGCTACAAAATAAATGAGAATGAAAATAAGTCTAGTGATAAAAAGTCATGTAACATTTTATGTACATTGAATTATGAGTAATGTGTGCCACAAAGTTTGCTGACAGTATCTCAAGTGCTCAGTGCCCACAGGAAAACAGGAACAGGACCAGCCTACCTTCCTTGTGAAGACCAAGGCAGCTAGTCTCAGCCAACCACAGTATACATTACTACTTGTCCTAAATGAATGAGTACTTCAGCCTAAATCTTTCCCTATTCTCATTCCTTAAAAAGCTGAAAAACAGCTTACCAATTTAAAACAAACACCAGAAAACCTTCATCAGGTTTGATGGGTTAATTTCCAAATGGACACAGTAACTACATGGGTTTCATGGGACCTGCTCTAACGCCTTTCTGGTTGATTTTGCTTATGAATCTGCCAGCGTGACCGGAGCAGGCTTTCACCAAGAGTCGCACCCTTGCTGGTTGTTAACCTCTGTGCATGCAGATTATCACTTTCCCTAAAGAAAAAACTAAGTGACAAATGAGGGGGCAGGGGAAAGGGGTGGAGGGACAGTCTGACCCTCACGCTGATGGCAGTCACCTCCTCAAGAAGCCCTTGGTGCCTGGTCTTGCGTGTGCCCTGCAACCAGTGTCTTTGACCGCCAGGAATGTGGGGACATTGAAGGGGACTCACCACAGGAGACACATGGCCATGGCAACCGGGGTGAGAGGCACAGGGTGGCAGGCGCAGGATGGGCTGCACAACTGCAAAGAGAAGGTCATCATTCTTACGCAGGTGACAGCACTCAAGGCACGGAGCTCCGAGGATTTGGGAACAAAGATGAACCGAGTCTCAAGTCTGCTGTCTTGAGACTGTGGTGGAAAAATTAATTTCCCATGTCTGTCACCCAAAGGATATGCTTAAAAAAAGTCAACTTCTACAAGATTACAGATCTTCGAAACAGTGAATTAAACTTGTCCAAACAGCCCATGATGTTTCTAAATGGCATATGCTGTTAAAAGAAAAACCAAATGAGCAAGCACAAAATGCCTGACTGCAAAGGCATGGGATGAATTATGGATATTTTCTAGCATATGCTACTGTTGTGACACTATGCCACACTGTGCCAGACAGCAACCAGGTCACAGCAGGGAAGCAGCAGAACTTCAGAGGAGCCTGTTCTCGGAGACCTCAGAGGCGTAGTGAAGCCCAAACTTTCCAAGCAGCAGGGAACACTCCTCATCTTTGGGCTAAACAAGGCTAGAAAATGGATTTTTTTCCCCCAGTTTTTTTCATTATAGGTTGTGCTAAGTATGTGACCCTGGAGCTGCTAGGAAAGGGCTTGTGGAAGTTCATGTGACTTCAGGGGGTTACTAGCTATTTCCCACAGTAAAGAAGCCAAGTTCTCCAGGAGTTATTCTTACATGTGAAACACCTCTTAACTTTCCCTTAAAATTTCTTTCTCTGAAAATAACTGCAGACGTATACACAAATCATCTTAATCAGAAGGAAAGAAACTTTTTTTTTAAACCTCCAAATACATTGTACTTATACTAGATAGAAAATTAAGCTCTGTATGACTTTTTGCCCTTTTTTGACAATTGGAAGCTTATTTCCCTATCTTTAAAGACTGTTGTGTACTCTGATAATTATTTCACTAACAGACAGCAAATGAAGCCTAATTTTCTCCTCTATTAAATATACTTACTATAAATGCAGATTCAATTTTTTTTCTTGTGTGGAAAATTTTAATTGTTATAATATTTATGCAAGGTCAAAATCAAGTGGCATATGTTGAAAAATTTTATGGATTAATATGATAGCCTTTAACAACAGAGAATGAACTGGTTTAACTCTTTTTTATGCCATTGTCTCAGCTAGAGCAGCTAATTATTCTGCAAGTATGTCAATTTATCCTAATTCACCACTACCACAGTTCAGCACCAATGAAGACTTGCTAAGGAACTGCTGGTGTGTACATGCCAATTTTCATCTACAACAGCCTGCCTGTTATCAGTTTAATATCAACTCTTCACACAGAGTAGCACCTCCAGCAATCAAGCGATTATTTAGTAGATAAGGAGACATTATTTCTCTGCCATTGATTACTAGAATAAATCAAATTACTAGAATGGTTTAAATTCTAGTGGCCATACTTCTAAAAATCATGCCAAACAGTTAAGAAACAGATTCAAGGAGGAAAATTACTAGAGGCAACTACAGTAACCAGATCTTCAAAACTGCAGAAAAGGCATGTGGTAATTCCAATTTAGTAATTGCCTTACAGCTTGCTTATATCACCGGCCATTTGCAAATTAGCTCATCATTTTACGTTACAAGGGAGGGTTGCTGTGGGTTTTTTTAAACAAATCAATAACCACTTTATTAGCTTTTAAAGGAATGAGAATTGATATTCATATTCCTTGAAGTTTTTGGAAAATGCTGGTTGTTAGGCACCTTCTGATAGAAACCCCTATCATATACTTGAGTAATTCTAATCATGAGCATGAGATAAACAGCTTTTTTGAAAGAGTTATTTATTTCTGAACCAGTCTCCTAAACAATTCAGTCAAACAGGTTTCTAAGAGAGAAATGCAAACTAAAAGAAAGAAATTAATATAAAAAGTCTGAATTTTTGTTTACTCTTTCTAAAAGGACAGATAGTCTTAAAAGCAACAACAACAACAACAAACCCCACAGGCCAGTCTTATTTATAAGTAGAAAGAGCTGCATTTTTAATGTTTGTACAGCTTGTATGATGTATCTGTTTGTCAGGTTGCCTACTCGCCTGAAAGATATCAAGGTGTGCTCACATCGTCTCGTTTCTTCATTGTAAATTATTATCTTCCATTGCCTCCCACTTTCTGTAGCTTTCCACATACTTACACGGAGAACTTGAAACAAAAAAGTGTGGTTTATTTTGCTTTTTTTCACCCTTCTCTCTAAGGCAAGAATAAAAGCACGATATTTAAGACAAGAGGATTTTAAATGGTGAAGAAGTCATTGCTTACATCCTAAGGTGCTAGCTGAGAAGATGAAGTTGACAGCAAACACCATATGAGATGTACATGTGCCCACTCCAATAGTAAAAAAAAAAAAAAAAAAGAAAAAAGATTACAACAGTTTATTTCTGTCATAACATACAAGCTGTTAGCAAATTCAGACAATTCTTCCTATACAGCATCTCCAAGTCCAACCGTCTTCCTCACCACCCCTACTGCTAAACCCTGTCATCTCAAACACCAAATGTGGTACCCTGCTGGTCCCTTGGCTTCTCACAGTTACACCTTCCTCTCCTTCTGGTTCGATGACATATGAAATGTCTCGCTGTCAGAATAACTTTCCTCACTTGTTGTTGATTTTACCCCCTGTTCCAAACCCTTTCACTTCATACCCCAGTGCCTTCCATGTAAAAGGTTTTAATTTTAGCAATCATATTATTATACAGAATAGGCTACGTACATCTGAAATAGTAACTCTACCACTAACACTTGAAAAACACTGCCTTTGTGAACACCGATAGAAACTACTCATGTTAAACAAGATCTGTATGGACTGTAGAGGCAGAAACATAGATTGCAGAAACAAGAGATTTCAAAGAAGGCATGATGAAGACAACTGTATGCAAAAGGCTGCAAAAAGTTATACACCTTCAGAATAGTCCTCTGAAATGAAGAGCCAGTATATTTGCCAAAAGAGAGAATCCTCTTGTGGTATTATTTCATATGTGATCCCTGAAGCAAACATTTAAAGACCGATAGCTTGACATCAAATGTTTTTATTTGGGAGAAAGAGAAGAAACTTTTTTTTTCTACAGCAGATTGTGCTTGGTCACAACAGATTTATGAAGAACACAATAGATACTGTCTCCCTTTTACAAATTCAGCTTGCTTAGAAACATGCATATTTTTATTGGGCAAAGATAAAAATAACTACTTCAGATACATGACAGTATCTTTCATCTTCTGTAATGGATGTCCTACGTCCTTTGGCAAATACTGGTGACATACTGGTAAAAGAAGACTGAGTAGCTTAAATCCTATTTCACAAAGGCGGATTTATCTGAAATTTTTGTTCACTGAACAGAAGCATTAAGAACATGAGTTTACCAGGTACAGACATAAACGGACTCTATACTTTTAATACTGGATATAAGTAAATGCATACTGTAGGAAACCATGATCATGCCTGGGAATTCTTTCTAAGTCTATGAACACAATTTCTGAAGCTCTGTTGATACACAGTGTTGGTACACCGTGAAATGGTGAATTAGTAAAGATGCCTCACAATGGATCGAAAACGTCTGGACACACGGCAATAAAATTCTAAAAAGTGCAAAATAAGTATGAGAGTCCAAATTTGTTCCAACACATTTAGTTTGGTATGTTTCTGCAAGCTTAACACTGGATCACGTATGTCTAAGCGTGCAAAATGTAAATATGAAGAGTGAAGCTGGCATATGGCTTCTCATGTCTAATCTGGATCAAATCTACACTGAAAGAAGCTCCAAGAGTACAGAGGTCTTATATTAAAAACATAAACCCATATGTTAATTGGTGTATAATTCAGAAAATAAACATAATCCTATCCACTGAATAGTTTGACAATGCTGTGCATGTAAATGCTTTCAGCCTCTGTATCAGAACTGCAGCATATTTATGTACCTTTAGCAGTCATGAGCCCCCAAGTGGCCCCTAATTACAAAATGGTTTGACATCTATGCTGTAAAGTGGAAAGCAATGCTAGAGTTTTCGGTGAATTTATGCTGAAAAAGGAGGTCCTCCAAGAAATGCTATAAGCCTATCATTATTTACCAGTATGATTGATGATCCTTTAAACATACCTTTGAATTATTCCAAAATAATGAAGGAATTATGCATGTATTTTTTAGTCATTACAATGAGGCATATGGGAATCAGGGAGTTGTGGGGAGGGGAAAAAGCAACAGAAAAAATGAGTTTTGCTGGCATCACAAGAAATGGAGAACACTTCACACACGCAGTCTCTGTTGGTCTGGTTTAACATGGATGTCCAAGTACTTCCCCCCAAATACATCATGGTTACCTTTACTTATGAGAAGAATTAATTTAGGTAGGGAACATTATTACTCTGAGATCTTTCAACGTGTCTTTGAAGTACCACTGCTGATTTATACAGCTGAATGAAAAATACATCTGGAAGGTAAAAAGAACCAAACGCTGGGACTGAAAACTCTAGCATTGCTTNNNNGTCAGCTTCATTCTCCCTTTAGACTTTTAGTCCTGGATTTAGCCCCTTGGATGTTTTAGAGAAGGCACTGGAAATGTGGTTCCTTTTGTGTGCACCCAGGCACAGCTCTCATGACCCTACCTCTCTATTCCAGCTCACTAGCAAGCAGTGCATTAGAAGGGTACATGTGATTCCCAACTGGCCAGACAGGCCCAGCTCTTCACACACTGCATTCTTACGGCATAGTGTGATGCTTTCCTTTCTGGCAGGAGTGTAGGAGTTGGATTTTTTCATTCTTTGAATACAAAGAAAAAAAGGAAGAAGAAGAAGTCAGAACAACCGATAATGTGTTGTGTGAGGCTGCAGTTTCAGACTTGGAACTTGCTCTGCTCTCCCTCGCTGCCACCATCTGCTCTTCCAGCCTCCCCATCTGCCTCTCCTGCCACTGCTAAATACTCTCTTGACTTTCTGCATACACTTAGCATCCCTCCTATATGCTTCTCCCACCTCTCCACTATGTGAAATTTGCCAAGTCTCTTTCCAATGGTTCTTGGCTTTCAAAGCTGCTGAACTGGACTTCTCCAAAGCACCACTGTCCTTCCAAACTCCTTCCACCATCTCCGGGAACACCAGAGCTCCAGCTGCCCTACCACAACCACTCAGCTCTTCCTTAACCTAGAACTTCCCATGTTCTGTTCTGTAAACTCTCTGCACACCTGCCATCATTATTCTTCCTGTGTAATTTTCTAGCCTCCTTTGGGGCTACTTCTTATCTATAGACCTCCTGGCTCTTTTGGCTGTTTCTAACCCTCCCTTTAATTTTCAGCCTTGAGATTCTCATTTCTCCTCCACAGCTCTCTGCCCCTTATCACCTGCTAGTTAGACCAGAGTTACCTCTGCAGCACGAGATAGCAAACACTCTAAGATTTTGCTTTTATTTTAATTTTTCAACTCCTTTCACACCTTTTCTTTCCACAGACATAATTTTTTCTTCCACTTTGCAACCAAATTTGAATATTAATTTTTAAACTAACAGGGATACTACAAATACCTTATATATGCTATCACTTGGAAAACATGCTTGATAACATTATAGTAATACAAGTATTTTCTGTTGCTTGCAAAACCATGGATGCTGCAGAATCATGAGTGTGAAAGGGGCTCTATAATATCACAAGGATAGATATTAAATTACAATTTAT
>VZTV01003844.1:0-14304 GCA_013400875.1 Anhinga rufa
TTTTTTTTTTTTGAGCAAACACCCAGCCAGGACATTCTCACATACGCGACAAAGCCCTCCTGCTTACTTAGGGGATAATATCGCTGTCCCTCTCTGTTGCATGGGGTAATCTTATTAGCAAGCGGATGACCGAAAAGACCAAAGGCCAAGCAGTTTATCCCAGGAGGAGATTTTGCTGATTGCTGATGTGACCACGAGCCGCTCCGAGAATCTCGTGTCCCAAGGTGAGTGTAACACTGCAGAGAGAGCTGGGCTGAGGGTTCCCCATCAGCTCGCAGCTCACTCCCGAGACCCCTCGGCCCCTCCTGGGTACCAAGAGTGATTTTCACCAACAAGGAGGGGTGGCAAAGCTAATGAATATTCACAAAGTGTTTAAACACTCATTACAAATAGATCAGCTGAGTGAACAACTTCAAAAATGCAGAAGTATAATGAAACAACATTATGATAAAGTTATTACTGTGTCAACACGTTTTAGTTGGCTTGGGGTCATTTGAAGGATTTTAGACCCCTTAGAAAGTAACTTCCAATCATGCTTCTCCTATAGCAATCTATTCAGATTTTCATAACCCTGAAAAGCATTCACAGTAGCTGTAGCAGACACCTACAAGTATTTTATATACATTTTTACTTTCTTCTACCAGTGGAGACAGTGGACTACTGCTTACCACCCATGGCTCCATTGGCAATACTCACCTTGCCAAACTTAACACAACACTGAACAGATCCTGGTAAAAGATTTTAGGCATTAAGGTAATTTTGTACCTGCTCCTTTTTTAACAGTACGCTTCCACCACAGGACTCAACATTCAGCATGGTATTTGCTTGTTAGTATCTGAATTTGATTCCTCACAGGGAAGATTATTCCCTCCTCTATTCCCCTGTGCGCACGGCAGGAACCGCCGTCTCCTCCGTGAACTTTGTATTCCTTTTTTGTCCCCCCTCTAGGACAAAAAGCTGGTTTGGCATCTCTTAATTATGGCTTTGTTGCTGGCAGTTCCTCTGTTCACCTCAAGCTTTATTTCCAGTGACATAAAGCATGCGACTGTTACGCTCTTCTGTTGTGATGCCTCTTGTTCCAGATCAACCGCCTGTGAGTCAGCGGAGGGTTGTGCACCCGTTGTACTTCCCCATAAATTAGTAAGTGATACCTTGGCTTGAATTGCAAGGGTCTTTCAAGAATAATCAGTGCGCTTTTGTTGGTGTTTCTTCAAGCTATTTCTCATGTACCGCAGCTGGCATCTCGTTTCAACCTTGCGGTAGAACAGAGACAATCATGACACTTTGTACTGCTAATGCCTTTCTTTTTTTGATCCATGAATAATTTTCTCTGCCACTGTAGCAGCTCTCCCAGAATACTAAAAGCCACGCAGCCTCCTGTAACCATATTAATTCAGCTCTGACGTGAGTCGGAGAGCTGCAGCGCTCCCGGTGATGTCAATGCATGATTCAGACACACTTCCCTTTATGTTCCCAGATCCAGGGCCCGTTCTGCCTCTCTGAGGAGGGGGGAGTTGGCTGAGCTCTACAAACTCTGCCATGAATTCGCCCAACCCTGCAATCTGCATTCACATCAACTGGAAACTGCCACTTCACTCTGTTCAGCTTGAAGCGCCTCCTCCCTGAAGCCCTGAGGAACTGCAGTGGGTAGATCCTGGTATCCGGTACCCTAACTGGGATGGATCATTACTGGTATCCCCTTTTGCTCCTGCAGGACCTCCCCACCTCAGGGACCTTGTGAGACCAACAGCTCCCAGGGCTGCAGAATCTGCAGAGGCAGGATGGATGGTTCATTGAGAGAGTGAAATTTGGCAGATTGCAGATGTAGGAGAAAGCGGGAAAGACACTCTTAACCCGTGGAAGAATTTGGTTCTTGCCATTTTGGCAACCTCCAGGTTTTGTGGGCAAGTGCCAACACTTCCTTTTAAAATTCTTGCTCAACTCCCTGGCATTGATGCAGTTATTATTTCCTCCTGATTTCCTCCATCGCTACACATGGCCTACTGACATCGGTGATGCTATCTGCTAGGATGTTCTGCCACCCTGCTAAATTCCTTGGTAACACTGACTGTCCCAGAGGGCAGGATATACGCTGCGTATATTCATAGCTCCTGTCTGTGTGTCACCAGAGGTTATCCTCACCCTGTGAACATACAGTTCTACAGGGCTAAACCATCCGGGGCTGAGCTGCAGGACTGTGGTACAGACTAGGCACCTGGTTGCTCAACCCTTCAGAAACACAAGCTGAAGACAAGGAACTTCCCTTGATGCACAACTGCAGGGTCTTATCCTGTTGCTTTGCCTTTGCAGTCAACGTTTGCAGGGGGATGATGCACCAAGGAATATCCCTTGTTGCGATACCAGCAGGAATGCTGCTGCGTTCCTTGCTTGTGTATCAGATGAAGAGGTTGCAAACTGCAGCTATCCCCTATCCCTCCGGCCCCTTCCCTTCTGCATTTTAGCCACTATTCATCCCACAGCGTCAGTGCCTGTCCACTGAGGACCAGGACTGGCTGCCCACAACAGGATCTCACTCTTAACTTTTGCTGCTCCTTGTCATGTTCACGTCTACTAATCTCTCTTTAGTGTGTTGCAAAGACAGGATGTGAATTATTTTATTAACCTTCACTTTCAACATGCAACTGTTCCTTTCCACTGAATAGCTGGAAAAATTAACATCTATACAAACACAGGCACCTAAGATGTGGACTAATGCATCTGAGCTGGGTGTCTAGTCCTTGAATCCCTAGAGAGACATTTGCTCCATCCCAAGGTAGGTATTTCAGACAGGTTCAGTGAATCACACTCCAGAAAAGCCTCTTCACTGTCAAAGAAACCTGGGTGACTAATTCAGGCTTGGTGAGTGACTCCCACCCTGGTTATCACTCCACAAAGTTGGCTTATCGATGTAGGCTTTTTCCGCATTTGCAATGTTTTTAACAAAATGGCCAGATTCCATGCTTAGTATTTTTTATACTCCTGACTCAATGCTGACACTGCCCTGCACTTGGCAATCTTATTCTTGGCTTCAGCTGGAAAACCTGTTTTTTCATAACCATATTTTTTTTTTCTAAGGACTCTATAAGCTGCTATCTCTTAAGGACTTTTCATACCTCCCTTGTCAGACCCTCCGGCAAGAAGGGCACTGTCTATACTCAGTGCCTCTGGTCCAATCTCCATCAGGGGAGGAAACTTCCCCTTCTTCTACCTCCATGTTCTTGGTCTTTTTGGCTTTGAAGTCACCTATATGTCTAGTTGTACTATGACCGGGTGCACTCAGTCTTCCCCATGGTGGGCTACTTAGATGTGGTATGTAGGCTTACAGCAGTCAGCTCAAAGGCAATAAAACCAACCCTGCAGACCTCAGAAATACTTGCTGCTCCATGCTGCCCCATATCAGGTGCCTTAGACTCCTGATATCACACAATGTTTCTTGGCTGATCAAAGCACCATCCTGCAGGACCAGCTTGCCATTCCCCAGAAAACAGGTAACTTCACAGCGTTAGCCCCAAAGGAAAGGGCTCATGGAGCCAAGCCTCACAATCCTGTAAATGAGACACATGCTCAAGTCTTGCTTACTTAGCAGCACTCTTGGCCACGCTATCTTCACGCTGAATTCAAAGTGGCTGAGAAGTCCACTCTGCTGGTGTTAAATACCTGTGTTCCTACTCAGTGACAATGCAAGGAAGAAGTGAACTAGGAAAAGGTTTCTTGGAGGAAAGAGTAAGCCCAACCTTCCTTGAGTTAATGATGTTTTCTACAACTTTGGCTCTCAGCTCTTGACAGGACTGACATGTCTTCGTGTAAGGGAGAATGAAGCTCATAAAGTCTGGTTGCAATATATATCGATTTTAATGATCCATGTTTTTTAAATTACTGTAGATTATGTACTACAAAGGAGCCATCCTGCTACAGCCATAATTGTAGTTACTCATCTAATTTTTCCCCAGTGAACCTTCAATGTTAGCTATAACTGAAGTCCAGTTATTATTATTCATGGTGTACGTGGCATCAGAGTGTGCTAAGTGATTGACTGGGTGTTAAAAATGTTACTGGCTGCTTCCTTACACCTACTTATTGTAATCATATGGCCAACTTCCCCCACAACTCAAACACTGCAAAAATGTAAATACAATGGAACATCATCTAAAATCACTGCAAGAACCCCACTCCTGCCTCCTCACAGTGACCTCCAGCTGGAGAGGCAGCTCCAATTCCATGCACGCATCCTCCAAGGACAACTGAATAACAGAGTTCAACATCACACAGAGGACAGGAGAGCAAAAAATCTGGTTGTAATAACTAAAACCTTTGACCATTCATGGGCAACAGTAAAAATCAACATGAAATTCACGGGCACTAGCACTTCCAGAGAAGTGCAGTACTTCTCGGTGAATGGCTCAAATAAATCAGCATGGCTGAATTGTTGCTGACTGCACTAAATTCATTGTACTGTATATGACTTTTCTACTTCAGTGAGAAAGCAAAGCAAAAGGGAATGAAGCAAACTGTCACTCAGAATAATTCCGACTCCAATCAACTGTTATGGATCAGGAAATCCAAATTTTCAAAGGGGCCTCGATTTAGTCCTGGATTTTTGAGTCATAAGACCCAAAGCCTAAAATGAAAAGGCAGGATTGCCACAGACAGAAGTTTTCCTGTGCAGACCTGAAGTTGTTAGTACACAACAGCAGCACGTACAGACATGCACATGCAAACCATTCCTTGCTCGTGGAAGATGCTCGGAAATGCAGCTCTGTGTGATCCTAGCAGATCCAGGCTTTGCCCCCTCAAATTCTTTGGAAATTCACATCAGGGAAGCTCTATCAGGCCATGTTTCATCAATGCTCTGTGGTTATGAGAAGCCAGAGAAAAACTACTTTTAAAAGTCCCACTTGCTGGACCTTGTACTATTCCACATGAGAGTCCCTTCCACAACCAGCTTAATGTTACAGATCTTTATGGCAAAATGAATATCCACTGGGTTAGCAAAGGAAATGTTTACAGACCCATGCTGCTTAACCACACATGCACACATCCCATAAATCAGCAGTGGTATTGCTCTTCCACTTGGCATTAACACAATACCCTCATCAGGTTATAATACTCAATGCTGAACTTTGGCTTCCATCCCTTCAGGAATTGGATATCTGCCTCGAAAAACAGCATGGCAGAGGCACAGAGGCTGAATTATAAAAGAAGGATGTTCAAAATCAGCTGTACCCTGGGTAGGACAGGGGTTGCAAATCCCTGACACAGTTTGTATGGGTCCCTAGCACAACCAGGACTCCACTAGTTCAGTCTTTGCTTTTGTGGAAGGATTAAAAATCCTTTTTCTTTCTGTCTTGGCCTCTACTGTTTGGATTTCATTCTTAGGGCAACTCTTGCTTAGATGCACTGTAGATGCTGTAGAGCATCTACTGGCCACCATGAAGGGGCTGAATTTCTGCCAGCAAAGGACAGCCGCTGAAAAAGAAGGACCCCCTGCAAGAGGAAAAGCAGAGCAAGAAGGGCTTGGTCCTCTCAGCGAGTTGATGGAATGGAGGCAATAGGAGGACCCATAAGTACAGATCTTTTGGTCCTTCATTCTGCAGTGCAGATGCATTAAAATTAAACTGCTTCTTCAGTTGTAGCTGCCTGGCATCTGAGACACCCCAGCGAGAGCCCTGTTGTCACTTCTAGAGCCATAAAGCCAATGCTGTTTCCAGCTCAATGCCCAGACCATCTCTGAGCTCCATGGTGTGCGTCACTTCTGGACATTTCTCAAGTCCCTCAGAGAGGCCTGATTGTACCCTCAGCTCTGTCATAGGAAAAATTAACCCAAATGTATGTTCTTAGGGGACAGCTAAAAGGGGAGCTAGGCTGTGGCACCCACAAATCCTACCATGAAACATAAGCTCAAAAAGGAATGGATTTCCAAAAAGACAGAACTTAGCCAATATTACCAACCAAATCAAAATCAGATGGATGTAGAGGCTGAGCGGTGGCCTGCCCCGTCATGCCGGGTGAGAAGGCAGGTACTTTCTATCTCACCATGCCTGCCAAGGCATAGAAATCAAAGCAAGAACTCAACTTCAGTTGCTGATATCAGCTTTGGGTTTTGCAAGGGAGAGCTAGGAAGGGAATGTGTCCATCTTCACCTCTTTTCCCCTCTTGCCAGAACTGGATGTCCTCAGTTCAGCTGAACATGATCATGAAAGTTAACAGGACTCATCTTGAAAGGAAAGTGATTTTACTACAGGTAAGCATGCCATCTCCTCCTTCAGATTAATGCTAACCAGATGGCCAAATGTCTGTTGTTAAAAAACACAGGCTGAAGTAATCAAAAGAGTCTCTAGGACAGACACAGAGAACTGATACAGAACTGGAAACATGCCATGAAAACGCCCAACTAGTGAGAAACTTGGAGCTGTGCACAGGATTGGAGCTGGGCAAAAACCTTCTGCGATATGGCAGGTGGATTGGCAATGGCAGATGGATATTTTGCGCTGAGAACATGAAACCTGCACTGTGTTAACAACTGGAGCTCGGCTCTTCAAAAGACCATTTCTGCACATGCAAACCATGTGCACATGAAAAATACAACTTCAAAGACGTGGCTTGCAAAGGCTCGTCTATCCCAATGGGCTGGCATTAGTATGAACTGGAGAAGAGCAACGAGGCAGACCTTCTCATTGCTCTAGAGAAAATGATGCTGATGAGACACATTAAAGTGTAAAAAGAAGTTACTAATGCTATGAGGTTTAATTTGGGAATGTGCCCAAATCTCCACCCTTACTCTGTCAAGGCAAAGAGGATCTAGGCTTTGGATGCAGAGGGAAACTGCACGGACCTGGCTCACGTTGCTATGTAGCAAAGACAGCAGAGCCAGTATTGATTCAGTCTTTTTTTTTTTTAACAATGGGCTACGGCAAAATCAGTAGGTGTGAAGCGCTACCCGTAGTGCAAAGCAGACGCGGCCCAATTCCACCGCACTTTGCCCTGAATGAGACATGACACGGGCGAGATGGGACCTGGCGCTCCTCAGCTTCAGACCAATTCCAATTGGAAATTGGCTTTGGAGATATTACATGTAACAACTACCTCCTCCTTGCCACCAGCATGCATGTTAACATTTACTACAGCAACTCTCCATCTTTTTGTTATCTCCATAAACATTTAAGAATAGCTTTTTGGTGTGTTCGTTTTTACCTCTCTGGGGCAGTGAGTCCCCGGGTTTATCTTGGCCTGTGTGGGAAAAGGCATTCCCTTTCAGTGCTCTGAACTTCCAAATCGCAACTTCTGTTAAGTTTCCCTGTTAAGGGATATTCCTGATCTAGCTGCTCTGGCTTGTTTGTTCTATGTGTTTTTATAATTTCTGTTATTTTATTCATCTCCTTCTTAAACTTACCATCTGCCATTGCAGAGGAACTTTTCAGGCCCATGATAATTTCTGTTTCTATTCTCTGAGCCTCTTTTTTTCCCTTCTCTTCCCTGCCTGAGACAGGCTGACCAGCACTGTACACTGTATACAACTCTCCAAAAATCCCCCATGGATTTCTCTTGTCTTCTAACACCTTGTCCCTGCGCAGGGGTTTTTCTGGGAGCAGCCCTTGTGCTTTCTGGAATTTAATTTAGAACGTTGCAAACTTTATGAGTAGTGAATATTTTTCTCCCCAACATGCACTAATTCACATTTATCAACACAGAACAAACTGCCTTAGCAATGCTGCAGTCCATTTCCCTCCTATGTTTAAATCTCTCTGAATTCCCTTTCTCCTGTCCCAAATATGTCCAATTTCTTTGTGTCACCCTCAAATTTTATTCCTCACCGCCTACATCCAGCATTGTTAATAAAAAAGCATAAACAGCATAGCATCCAGGGCAACAACAAAACCATGAGAGACCCCCAGAAGACATGATGTGCATGGGTCTCTAATTACTGCTTTTTCTCCTGTTAGCCAGAAAACAACATAACAAAGAACAGGAGAGACTGGCAAAACGTGCTGCTTCTCTACAGAAAATGTCCTGGGTCGGGACAGCCACTCCCTGACTGACCCCACTCTTTGCTATGCCCTTTTCTTGCTGCAACACCTCACATCACCCCAAATTCATCTACTTCATGCAAGGAGAAGGCATGCTCTTCCCAGCTTGCCAGTCACCCTGTGATCTCCACTTGCTCTGCTACCGATTTCTGCAGAAACCAGATGGGAGGAGGATTGGTCAGTGGGGGGAACCGTGTCCAATGCAGCCCCAAGCTGGAAGGGCATGATGCCCATTGTGATAAATGATACAGTCCCAAACGGGATTCCAATTAAAGTTTACAATTTATTAAATGAATAGAGGCAAGCAAACAGCGCTGGGCACGCCGGGAGTCTCTGCTCTACCAAGATGAGCACTTGGTGTGGCAACTCGCTTCAAATTTATACAGTCAGGTACTACATATACAAATGAGTGGCCATACATATGCATGACCTATCCTCGCCTCGTATTTAAATTAGTTCCCAAAAACTCCTCCCAACTGGGCTTGCGCAGTCCTTTCTGGTGGTGGTCGAAGAGGTTGTGGGGATGAAGGCTGATGACTCTTCTTCATCACCTCTAAGTAACCCCTTGTTTTGCTCAGACTCAGGTCGTCCTTGGCTCTTATCCAAATCACAGGCGCCACAAAACCTGCCACCCCCACCAACCTACCCAACAGTCAACAAATCACCCATCAATGTCCCAGCCCAGACAGTCAAGTCAAATGCCAATCAACATTCCATCCAGTCAAAACAACATCCCATCCACCAAGACTCTCTTAACCCCTTCTCTCAGTCCCACCTTTTCTTAAAAGTTATAAATTCTTTTACTACAACTAATTCTTAGCACAATATTTCCTTATCCAGCATTTCCTTGAAATACTTGCTAGACTCAAGCTTCCATCGTCCATTAAGATAGTTAACAAGTCTTTGAACAACATCTTACCTACTAGGATTTTCTTAACCCCNATCGCGGGGCTGCCCGTGTTGGCCACTAGGTATCTGCCTTTGGACTCCAGCTCCAAAGCAATAACCAACACAAAAGCAGCAGGCTTCAGACAAAATAACATCAGTGCCTCTCTGCTGGGTGCCTGTCTTGGGTGCTGCATTGCCAGCGGCTGGAGGGGAAGGGAGCAGATCCTGCTCCCTCTACCAGCACCATTGGGTTTAACAGCTGCCGACTGCAGGTTACAGGACATCTCGATCCATAATGAGAAATGCCCACTGCAAGAGAGATAAGTGAGAAGTATAACACTGGCAATTTCTACGGATGTTGAAGAATTGCAGCAATACACTTCTCCCTCCCTCGCGTGGCCGTTTGGAGAGACCGAACAATTTCCATGGTGTAAACGGAAGGTTCCTAATGGGATTCTGCAGAGCTGGGAGACAAATATAACAGCCATGCAGAGCATTAAGGAATGCTTTCCAGCCGCAGAGCCGAAGTGAAACACTCGGACATATAACATTACCAACTGGCTCGCTGCCACGCATCAGATGCAGAAACATTTTTCTCTTTCTGTGACAAGCTGCATCTGTAGCAATCATTATAATTTCTCTTGACATTGCATCCCACATCTCTTTGCAGAGGCAGGACTCAAGTAGCATTCGTCATTTAAATGGTAACTTTGATTTTTCTGGGCTATGGGGATGTAAAGTGTTTCAGCCTGTTCCACTACGGCAGAAGAGAGGACTGCGGGGAGCTGTGGTTTTCAGGGTGTGCTTCAGAGGTTCAATGCTTTTGGTCTCCTGGGGGGGGCTGAATATGGCAGCTGGATCTATCCAAGTCCACCCCCACCCCACTGATAAAATGCAGGTAGAGATTTGTGATGTTTGTTGAAGAAAGGGAAATCTGACTCAAGATTCATGTTTGTGTTCGTCCTTGCTCTCCTCCATCATTCACACTGACGGCAAACCCCACTGAGTCCACCGGCAGGAGAAAACTCCTCTGAGCAGGCTAGGATTACCATTTATATTTATCAGCTGAGGAAAGCTTACCTACCAATTAGAAACCATTTCTCCCTTCACTCCGAGTTATCAGCGGAGTGGCTGATGTAGCTCTTTGATCTCCTCATTGCATAACAAAGCCTGTTACAGCCTATTATTTTTATTGTAAGCACTTTCTGTTATTTGCCTCTAAAAACGGCTGCCATTTAAATAATAAAAAAAGACTTACTCAACGTGCGCACACCTACAGCGGTGAATAGTCATCACAACCTCAACAGCTGAAACAAAAGCCGTGGAAATTTCCATCCTTTTGTGCTCTCCTGCCCCGGTGGCGTGTGCCGGCAGCGGCCTGAGCTGTGGGGATGGCACCGGCTCTGCCTCCGACACCAGCCACCACAGGGCCGTTTGAGGATGAAACTTCTGGAAAGGCAACCGAACGAAAGCCATGTAATGCAGCATGTGTGTCGATTGGAAACAAGCCTCAAAGTTGCATGGACCCTCCTTGTCAGCAAGGAAAATCCAGGGCGATGAGTAATTGCTGGAGCAGGTTGATGCAACCCGGTAACATGCAAAGAGGAGGCAAATGACAGCTAAGAGATAAATATGATTGATCTGAGGGATAAGGGCAATTAAAGATGGGCTGCAACATTGATCAAAATGTGCAAGATGGATGGTAAAGAGTTGCCAGACATGCTAATTTGGTGGGATAACTGACAGCACACAGATTTTCCTGCATCCAAGTTGCTGCTGGTTAAAACTGGCAAAAATTATTCTATTTACAGCTGCCTGATGCACTTCGAAAAAGACTTTATGTGGCATTACGATGTGGGGTGTAAACACACGTGGGAGCATGAAGACTTGACAATGCAGCAGAGGTTATGACGCAAATTAAAAACCTTCACTTGTCTTTTGGAGGCTCTTCTGCATGACACAGAGCCACAGCCTCATTATTCCCAAGGAAACAAGCGCCCATCGCAAGGAGGGGAGCGTAGCACCGGATGGAAAGGACCCCAAACGAGGGGTGGGATGGAGGGAGCTCCGTCTCTTTGGCAAAGCCACCTTCCCCACATTAGATCATTACTGTCACTCCAGAGAGGTGGCAATGAGAGCTCAGCTTCGTTTTGCACCCCCACGCTGACAGAAGCGACAAGCAGTGAGCAGGAACGGGCGGGATGTGGGGCAAGGCACAGAGCCGCGTGCTTTGGGAATTATTGCTGCCTGGAAATTATTCTACTTTCCTATGCGTGACCAAAGGCACGTGTAAGTTCTCACATAACCTGCGCCATTGACCCGCGTGCACAAAATAAGGCATGAAGAAAGTATTTTAGGGAGGGTGGAAGCAGATTCTGGTTGACCAGCTGCAAGAGGGTTGAACACATCCAGTAACAGGCAGAGGAAGATGTGAGAAACTGCAGCTCTCACATGAACGTTTTGCAGTGCTGGTACATACGTATAGCCTAGTTGCCAGTGAAGCACAGGTCTTGGTTAGCAGAGAGTCCCTGGAAGCACATTAATGTTAACTTTACTTATTGTTTCCAAAGGGGACGGGGTCATCAGAAGGTCCAAACAGGACCTAAAACCTTTGTGCCAAAGACCACGGACCTTTTAGCAAAGATGGTCTGACAAGGTTTATCTCATGCTGCAATTAAAGGCAAAGACACTTTGTAATGCCCCAAATAAGTTTGCATGGGCAAGGGTAATTCCGACCCTTTCTGTCAGCCGACTGTTCATTCTTTTTAACTTTTCTAATGCTAACTTCTGATGAAATTTCCTATATTTTTACAAATTGTGACAGGAGGGAAGGCGATGGCAGAGATGGCCCCACAAGTACACCAGAGCCCGAGCTGCTGGGGAAAGCCCTTACAGGCACCGCTCCTGGGGCCAAGGTGACAAATTCTCCATGAGGAGACGGGGAATTGGCCACGTCGGGGCACTCTTTCCGCAAAGCCACATCCCAGACTCCAGAGGAACTCTCTTCCAAATCTCTAGTTCATTTTTCAAAACATGGAGGTTTCATATTCTCATTGGCTGAATTTTCTGATGTCGGCAGGATGCATTTTTAACCTCACCCAGAAACACTGCTGAAGTAGGGCTGTATGCTAAGAAGGGGAAGGAATGTCATCCTGCAGGGGTATGCAACCCGAATCTGAAGGGTTACAAATAGGCTAAGTAACGGGCATCCATCCGCATGTCTGCATACTAGAGACAAACACATTTTAAGATCAGAATCAGTTCCTAAAAAGGATCCATCCCATACCTTGAACATATTTACTCCAGTTATTCGATATTGTTCTGAAAACCTCCTTCATGCCGTATTAATCTTATCTGCTAGTGTAATTCACAGATTTTATTTTCCACTATATTTTTAATTTATATCATGTTTTATTTATACTACTGTCTTTTATGAAACCCCGAATTTCAAAACTGACATGAGCATTACACACATAAAGTAGACTTCTTATTATCAACATGGCATAGGAGACAAAAAATGACAGGAATAAATCTTAGGTTTTATGTTGGCGAGACGTTCTGCAAAGTAAGTGACATTTCTCAGCAATACAAATTGTACATTAAAAGATAATTTTCAGAACATGATACCAGCTATGGAGTGCAGCACCATTACGCAAAGTAATATCGAAGCTGTGCTTTAGCAAATGCTGTTTTTATGTTGTACTAGTTTGGCATCAAGATTGCATCAGGTCTTGTGAGCAGACTTTGGAGTGATTAAGTTTACTGTGCACAAAAGCCAGTTATTTGGCAAACTGTCAACACGGTGTAATTGATATTTTAATTACACTACTAATACATACATGCTGTTCACAGCGAGCCTCCTCATTGGCGTTACACAAACTGCGTACTTATAGCGCTGATTATTGTTCCAAAGAAGTCTGCTTAAATGCAGACTTAAATGCAATTGGTAATATTTTAAATTGCTATAAAAGCAAGCCAAATTGTTTCGCAAATGCTTAATGGCAGGCGACGTGCAGCACAGTGCAAACAAGAGGGACCATCTCAGTTGACATATGTTCTGGGGGTAACGTGCACCCTCCCCGAGATTACAGCATGGTTATTTTATGGCTGATAAGGCGACTCTTTAACTAGTGGGACTGCCCTGGAGCCACTGGCTTATCAGAAAGATAGTGACCAACTCAAGGAGAGGAAAGGAACGATTAGGAGGACAAATTTCTACAGAATAGTTAAAAGGCAGAGCACAACTGCATCACCACGTGGCGCAGAGATGCCGCTAAAATGGACGCAGAAGTCACACAACGTTGGGATGGGATCTGCTCTCTTTCTGGCCAAGCAATGAGTAGGGGAGATAAGGACCCAGTGTGCAGCACAAAACCAGAAGAGACACAGACAAGAGAGACACTTCTACAGACAGACCTATGCACACACGTTGGCTCCCACTGTGCCAGACCCTTCCAGCGTGGTGCGATGTGGTGCTGGAGGTAAGAGCACATTTTAATGCCTTCCTACATCCCCTTGTTATGGGACAGAAAGAAAAGTGTGGACATGAGCGTGTAGCGGTGGCTGCAGCACAAAGAAGGATGGATGGGGAAAAAGAAATCTAGATCGGGGTGTGATGAACAGGGCGTGTGGGTGCAAGAGCACTATGTTTTAAAGGCTGCAGATCTCCTGTGCACCTCTGGCTATTACTTTGCACCTCAATATTATTATTCTGTCTTGCCTCTGTAGGTAGTAGGTTCTCCAAGGTATCTCCTCCCTGTAGGTTTTGCACTGTGTCAAGCACCTGTGGCTCTGGCTCAGGTATGTATAATATACATGACATTACAGTTGTAACAGCATGTAACTGTAATAATAATCATAATAATCATAATAATCATCATAGTGATGCAATAATATAGAGCAAAAGTAATTTATAGGTGGATATCACGGAAAAATCTCTTAAAGGTGAGACTCCTAGAGGGTGCAGTAATCCCATGCGTCTCATCCTTTGAGAGGTGCCAGGTGGAATTTGTCACACTGAGGCAGGATCCCCCCAGGCAAGAATCTGTCATGGGCTGCAGAAGCCTGCAAAGCTCACAAGACCTTTGCTGCCTCCCAGGAAACACCAAGCATTTTGTGTGTACTGCGGGTCTCAGAGCCCACCTCCATACAGATATGCCAAAGGGAAACTGGGCCTTAGAGGTGCTGACCACCAGCCAGACCCTTCAGCCATCCAAAAAATTTGGAGGCTGCAATAAAGCCTTTTTTCTCAGAGGATCTGGGCTGTTAGGAGGAGACTGTCTGCGAGGGAAAACCCACTTTATAAAGCACCATGGAAGAGATACACAAAGGCATGAACAGGAGCAGTGTTATCCAACCCAGGCTGGGTACACAGAATGGTGGGGGTCGGAAG
>VZTV01003848.1:0-11477 GCA_013400875.1 Anhinga rufa
CCCCAGGAACTTCCAAGCATGACTGAGCATGATACAATCATCAACGAAATCTTTGCAGGCAATGCAGAACTTGCACAAGCATGTACCATCATTAGGAGAAGAAAAGATAATTATAGGATCAGACAAGGGGAAATGTCATTAAATGCTGAGACACGTGCACATCCATAAAACTAAAATGAAATCCAGAATTCACTACAGGAGAATTAACCAAAACAGAACAAGACATTTATTTATGTATTTTCAAGTGGAACAAATTCATCAAAATGGTCACCCTTAAAAAGTATCTAGTGACTCTGGAAAACAAATAATGTGACTCCAGCAGTTGCTGTATGTGGGAAAACCCTATATGTTTATCTACAGCAAAATGGCAAGTTTTAAAAAGAAGTTTTGCCAAAAGCTTTTGTTAACCATAAAACATGACAGTATAAGAACATATGCCATGCCTTCTGGCCATAATCTTACATATAGGAACATAAATCAGGAGTTACTTTAGAAAAGATGAAAAAAAGTTATATACAAAGGAAAATGAAAGCCAGAGTGCTTTGAGCTGATTGGGATACAGGTGTGAGGGTGTAACAGCTCTCCAATTTTCCCTAACATATCATTTATTAGAGTGACATAAAGTTGCCGAGAGCCTGATTATTCAATAAGGAAAAAAAACATGGCACATAAGTAGAAAGGCAACACTCCATGAATTTGGCATCTTGATGTTAGCTTTTCTTCCTGCCCCAAATGTCTTGCCTCTTTTAACCAGCTGGCTGTATACCATACTAACTGAGCAGGGCCCATGGCTTTAGCAGGCTGTTTTTCTACCATTACTTCTAAGAACGGGGCTCCAGAACTAACACACTATAGATACTGTCAACAAGTGTTTGGCTTAGGATGGTATACAGCCAGCTCTATAGTTCAAATTGTAACTAAAAGAGTTAAAAAGTACTTAATGCTGAATAACCCTCATCTGCAACCCCTAGTTTCTTTATGAATGACTGAAATTCTCCTGAAGCATGCAATGCTAGGAAGGAAAATAATCACACTCATGATTTTCCATGCAGTCTTGAGAGAAGAGCTTAGGTAAAGCCTTGGCAAAGATTAACTAACTCAGATGCACTAGTGTGTGCTAAACATAAAATAAAAATGAGAATGGTTACTTCTTCCTCTTCATTGCCTCCCATTAGCTCACCTTCCAGGATATCCCGTTTTGCAGGTCAGGTCTTCAGTCAGATGGTTGTATAGAATGAATTACAGTGCCTTTCCTCAGAGACCAGTGAGGGATAAAAGCAAAGGGAATGGGCTGTAAGTCTAGCTGACAGCTTTAGGAGACCTTAGGAGACCCCAGAGGTAGGCATACTGGGAACAGCAGGAGGGTACATGGAAAGCCATGCACAGTTCCACTCTCTTCCAACCACTTGGGTAGGGAACTAGATGTTTTTCTTTTTACGGGAAACAAAGTTAACATCTTTCTTTCTGGTCTTTTGAATCTCAGGCAACAAACCTAAATGATTCTGGGAAAAAAAGAGTCTATTAAACCACAGTGTATGAACAGTTTAAAATTTCTGTTCCGTACAAAATCTTTCCAAGAGACATTTCAACATTAGCCACAGCCGCGTACCTTTTCCCTGTCATAATGAATGTCAGCTTGCACTGGCCATTGGCCACTGCTC
This sequence comes from Anhinga rufa, assembly GCA_013400875.1. Classification (NCBI taxonomy): domain Eukaryota; kingdom Metazoa; phylum Chordata; class Aves; order Suliformes; family Anhingidae; genus Anhinga; species Anhinga rufa. The sequence goes on from VZTV01003848.1 coordinate 1,662, forward strand.
CACAAGATTTGTGGCTATTAGTACCAGATCAGAAACACAATCACTTCAAGATGCAAAGTGCTGAGAGGTCCCACCAAAATGCAAATTCACAGGGTTGAACTGTGTCAAAAAACATCCTGTAGTAATAACGTCCTGACAAGTTTTAGACAAGATTAAGTATTCTCTGCCCTTCAACAGCCTAACACTAGCACAAAAACTGTGTCATATGCACTAACTAATTTGCAAAAATGTGACTCTCGACTCAGACTGGCTCTAGATCAAACCTGTCCTGGTAGGTTAGATGGTGAGGCACAGTGCTACTCAATGTGGAAGCTCAGCCTGAGACAGAAGTTTAGTTACAAATATGGTATCACTCAGACAGGGTGAAAACACTTTGACAGATGACTTTTAGACCAGAAAATTCAATTCCTGCCAAAATAAAAACAACTCAAGAGAATGTGTTAATTTTTAAGGCAAGTGTCAGAATCTTTTCAACTGTTTTTTTTATATTTTGACAGCATCAGAATATTTTGTTTAGATACAGCTAAAACTTTTTTTTTCAGTTTCAGCAGTTGGTATTATGACATTCATTTTGACATCACATAGTAAAATGAGTATTTACTACAACTGATGATTTTATATTATGCTATGTCAACATAATCATAAAATTATGTAAAAACATTTTAATGTTTCCCAGGTCTTCATTCCTCAAAGACTTTAAGACATTTGGTTTGCTTTAACTCAGGATTAAATAAATGAGGAAATAACATAATTTCTCACTAGATAAGAATTCTATTTTGTGAACTGCTCAAGATACTGCATCTCAATGTTATAATGCCACATTTCAAAGATTGCAACACAAAAATCCTCTTCTTTGTGAAAATTACTGGAGAGGGTCCTTTATATTGTCAACAATAAAGGAAAATTGAACAAAAAGATAACTGTTTATCAATGTTTTTTTTTCTCACATGCCTGAAAAGACCTTGAGTTTGAGGAAAACTAGGTGGTGGACTAGAAGACTTCAGTATTTTAGAGATACTGATGAAGACTGACTGAAGATGAATTTTGTCTCATTCTAATTCTAGCCTAGCAATTGCTGTAACACCCCTAGCTCTGGGCTCTGAGTCCCTAGTGTCACTCTTCCCATCTTCTGAGGTGGGCTTAGTTGTGAAAGCTTATGAAGTCAAAAGTGAAAGTTTATAAAGGAAGAAAAAATATTGCAAAAGGATAAGAGAAGACATTTCTGATTACTAGTATGCAGATTTTTAAGTTTTAGTCAATATAAACCTTAAATCTCTTTTTTGACATTTTATTTTAAAGGAATGTGTATGTGTAGATGTATAAAAGCATATTTTTAAAGTGTAAATTAATTTCTAATCCAATGACCTCTTTTCTTGCCCTAAAAAAGTGAAAATTTGGTCTATTCCCCTAGCCACAATGCAATAAGCCTTGAAAACTCAGAAGCAAAGACGCAGATGTTAGTCAGACTTTTGGTTACTAAAATAGGTACTACTTAGAGCTACTCTAGCAACCTTGAAATTTTTGAATGAAAGAAGTGAACAATGCAAGGATGGTTTGAAGAGATAAGGTTTAATCGGTCTTTAATTTAATTCTTCTTTCAATTTCTAGAAGTGAGGAAAAGCATTTTGAGAGAAAGTCATTCTTAAGTCAGAATTGATGTTATGTTGTTCATCATGCAGGAAAAAATAAATGTTGCACATTCTTGAAAGATAATAGTAAGCTTAATCTTTATGTGTCATAGCCCTGGAGTTAATATCTTACAAAATGGCAGGTAAACTCCAGTTAATGCAAATGCAACAGATGTTTTTTTCTGGAAAGGAGAAACATGCTGCAGAGGATTACATCCTGCAAGAAAGGTGTTATCTAGGATTTTATGTAGCCATTAGATGATACGTCATACACTTTCCTGCATCCCTCACTTGAAACCAGGCTGATAACCTTGACCAGTTTGTAACGGAAGGGGTAAATACAGGTAACCCGTCTTATTAATCTTCTTGTCAGTTTTCAGTATAAAAGATAAAGAAAAAAAAGAAGGATTGAGTTACTTTTTCAGGCCTTGGGCCAGCATACTAACTACTCGAGGAATGTTTGCCGTCCAGTAGAACCAGGACTAAAATGGACTAACGTTCCCACAGATTCTGCCAATCTGTTTGAATTCTGCCTGTAATAACAGTCCTGCTACTCCCAGTACCAGGCCATTTGTGAGTGGACAATCTCAGCTCAGTCCAAATTACATAAAGAAGAAAAATGTGTACCAAGATGTAAATTTTAAGTTCATTTCCCTTTGTGTTTTTTTCTCAGATATCTACGCAAACAGTGCTAACTCTCCGTCAGCACAACAAAAGCATGTCTTTAAAACAAATGGGAGCTGCTTGCTACCAGGGAAAAGCAGTCTAATTAGCTAATAATATTTCAGTGTCATGCAGCCATGGGAAGACTAGGCAGCGCGCACTCCCTGTATGAGCTGAGCAGAGGGTTAGTCTAAACGTGACTAAATCAAGGGTGCAGGGCAAAGATGGCTTAAATTATTCCACCTGGAAGTGAATAAAGCACCTCATTTTTCATTTTCTGCTGTGGAAATATGGGAATAGATATAGTGTTTATTGACCATCTCTTTGGGGGTTGCCAGCAGTTTACAGTGTTTCCTAAATGAACTAAATTGCTATAAATTTAAGAAAAATATTGAAAAATTAATAACATATCTAAACTTCTTGTTTGCATTCAAAAGCTGCATGTTTTATTGTAATGGGGATTTGAGTTTGCCAGGAATTTCCAGACTGCATGCCCTATCCATTTTATTTCAATCTGTCTGTCACAATGACCTTCTTTCTGCATAATTCCTTATAAGAAAATATTTTTGCATGGAAAGATTACTAAGGAGAAAAAAATAACATTGAAAGCAAAAGTGTAATGGGTGGTTCTACGTGATGTGGAATGCAGATCTGAGTTACTATAGTTTTAAATAGAAAATCTACATTTCATCCTCCTACCTCCACCCTTAGGAAAAAGTGGGATAGACCTAAAATAGCAGCTTATTTGTGGTCTATGCTTGTGTTACTACTGGGAAGAAAAAAAATAAATTACCTGTCATTAACTAGGAGGTACTATTTCCTTTATGGTATATGGACATCCATTAATACAGCAAGTCAGATTTTCACCTATGCAATAGTCCTGTTGTCAAGTTCCCATTCCCATCAGGATCCAGCTGGCAGCTTCCTGCTCTAATTGGCCTTCTGACACTTGCTTCTGGCCTGCTGCCCTTCCCTGAGAGCCGGCAAGAGCCTGCCCTATAAATCTCTTCCTCTGCCTGCAAAGAGCTAGGAGCTGCAAGCCTGAGCTGTGGTGGGTACCTCCACATGGAAGAAAGGCGTGGGGCTGAAGGACTCCTTCCCCTCCGCACGTATGTCGTGGTTTAGCCCCAGTCAGCAACTAAGCACCATGCAGCCACTCACTCACTCCCCCCACCCCTGTGGGATGGTGGAGAGAATTGGAAGAGTAAAAGCAAGAAAACTTATGGGTTGAGATAAGAACAGTTTACTAATTAGAATAAAATAGCAATAATGGTAGTGATAATAACAATGATTAGGATAATAATAATAATATAATAAAAAGTAAAGAACAAGGGAGAGGAACAAAACCCAGAAAATCACAAGTGGTGCAACAGCTCACCACCCACCGACTGACCAACGCTNCTCCCCTCCCAGGCAGGACATCATATGATATGGAATATCCCTCTGGTCAATCTGAATTGGCTCCCTTGGCTGTGCCCCCTCCCTTCCCGGCTTCTTATGCACCTGGTAGAGCACAGCACGGGAGGCCAGAAAAGTCCCAGACCAGTTCAGCACTACCTAGCAACCAAAATCAGCTACAGTGAAGAAAATTAACTCTATACCGGCCAAAAACATGACAGTGTACATGGCCAACCTATAGCCAGAATCTCTCTCTGGAGCTGGGGAAAAAGCACTTGAAACCTGAACCACAGTGCAAAACCAGGACTTCACTAGACTGTCCTCTAGGCAGCAGCTCTTTTGGCACCATGACACAACTTTGTAGACACTTTCTCCACCAAGCAGGGCACCAGTTGCATGATGTTACCTCTGGGTACATCAGGTACTATGGCCAGGGCAAAGGTATGGCTTGAGGACCTTCCTGCTCCCATTACCTGTGGGCTGGGACACCTTGCTGTGGTTGCATGCAGCCAAACATACACTGGAGGAGCCTGAAAGTTTCTCAAACTGAAGCTAGTGACCAGCACCAGGATGAGATGCTTTTAAACACTCCTTCATTTCCATTTGGGCCTCGTTCCCAATGCACCTGGCGTGGGCCCAGCATTCAGTGCCACTTAACGCATAGCATCACATAAGAAACTTAATTACTTTAACTACAGGCTATGAGAAAAACAAACAAGATCAAGGGTATACCCAATTGTGGCCAAAACGTGTTCTGTGTTCGTCAATACTTAACGTACTTTGGGACAGGTGAAGAAATCAGTGTTGTTGGTGACTCATCCTGTCCAAAGTCTTTCCAGCATGTTAGAGTCTGTATTTTCTGTATTTCTTCTGCCCTGGTGGAGAAGTTTTCTCCTGGGGTACATCCTGGAGGGATGCTTTGAGATCCAGCCTTGGCCTTTCTGGAAGGTTTAAACAGATTCACAGCAGAGATCAGCATGGATCTAGGAGAAATCCACCCTGTTCTGTTCTCTTAATGTCACTCTTTGTCTCCACAAAACACAGTGCAGAGCAGCTACAAGTGATAGGTATAGATCTGCCTGTGTAGATAAAGAACGTTTTGGAGTGGGAAGGGGGTGGAGAGAAAAACTCACAATTGGAGATGTCTCCCACAAAGGATTTTCTATTAACATTTGATTACATTTCACAGGATTTATTCCTGCACTGCCCTACAGATAAGATATGCCAAAACACTGTCTGAGGCCTTTCCTAAACATAAATCCTAGAGAGTGCAATCAAAGTGTCAATAGCAAACTTGATGTGTTCTGCATGTGTGTGCTGCAATGTAATGGTAAGTACGTTTGATCAAATGAAACCTGCTGCTTTCAGGGCACTGAGGGCCTGGGATTGGTTCTCAGTATTTCTTCTAATTGCTTTGAGACTCTTCATTGTCTAATTTAATAAATTGGTGGTGGTGTGTGAAGATGTCACTTAACAAATTTCCCCGCTGTTTTCAAGTCATGGTTTTTATGCTATACTCCTCTGAAAACACAAAATGTGGGAGTGAAATAAAATGTTCCAACTAACTGAAGTATCACTGTGACTGATGCCTCACTGTGGTTTCTCAAACTGCTGCAGATGAGCTATGGGGAAAAAGTGAAGGACCACTTTATTCCCCACCACCACATTCAGCACAACTGCAGAGATGAAAAATATTTTCCATTCTGTAGAAGGACTTGGGGCAAACCCTTTACTTTTGCATCAGGAGTGCCTGTCACCACCACTTTCTGAACAGACATGAATCAGCAGTACCTGGTTTCAGACATGTACATAAGTGTATATACACACACAAGAAGCAGAGAGAAAGGAATTATTTTAAGTCTAGAAAAAGCAAACTGATTAAGTAATTATTATAATTGTTGAAAGACTCTCAGAAGACTACAAGGGGGATTTCCCAAATAAAGAGCTCACCTTTTACAGGCTGCTTCTGAATTAACAAAACACTTTCAAGAGCTTTATATGTATCCTGCTACTGTCTTTTTAAGGTAATCTTAAATCAGGAGATACCATTTGAACTTTGAATTTTCTCCAAACATTGTTCTGCAAGGAACAAAAAGACTGAAATCCACCCTGGTTTTACATCTCCAGGTGCATTCATTCTGCCTGATATGAAAAGAGAAACAAATTATGGTCTGACAACAGATCAAATACTGGGATGGATTCTTTTCTTTCTTTCACAAGATATGCTTGAGGCAGAAAAACGAGACATCTTCACAAATCCACTTATGGCTCCCTGCTTCCATACAGTTCCAGCTACAGCCCTGTAGCGATCCAAAGGGATCATGAGGGAAATTTTTGAGGCAGCAGATTCACCCTGTACAGCTCAGGTGATACAAAGGGAAGCCAAATGGTGCCAAGAATTTACCCTGCAGGAGATAAGTGGGCTCAGCGCTAATATGTGATCAGCATTTTAAGACACAAGACTATGACAGTGGTTATTATTAATGATACAGGAGACGGTCTAAATAAAACTTAATGATATATAAAAGGATTTCTGAAGGATCCTTGGTATGATTTATTATATTTTTATGTTAATAGTGAAGAAAATTTATTTTCAATATGTAAGTTGTAGCCAGAAGAAAGTAATTTATCATTTAAACAACCACAGCCAAATTACAGCTCATAATTCATTAGATGGGAGCATTTAATCTCCTTGAAATGTAAGTATCTTGAGAGATTTTTGTTCATTTTTCTTGCCTAAAATCAAAGAAAGAAACAATCAGACACTAGTCACTTGGCAAGCAGCAGCTTTTCACAAGACCAGTTCTTACTCTGATAAGAAAGGAACAATGCAAGTTCCAGAATACTTCTGATTGCTCATACAAGAAGGCTGTATATCAAATTAGCTAAGAATGGATGAAATAATATTAATTTTGTAAGAAATCCCCCTAGTGTCATCCTATTGTTGTCCAGCACTCATATTTTGCCTACAGTTAACAAGATTACATATCGATGCCCGGATTTATTCACTGAATTTATTGCCCTTTAATTTTCCCTTCCCAGTGAACGCTGAGCATTATACTTGCATGCAATAATTGCTAAATCATTTGTGTCTGTGACCAGAGCTATTTGTCCAAGCTATGACATCCACTCCAGTCACTGACATAATCAACCCAGTATTTTTTGCGTGTTTTACTCCCTATCTTTTTTATTGGATAGGCACAGATCCCTCTTGCTGTGAAAGTCAGGGCCAGGCAATCAGTGGGAAAAGCTGCTCACAGTGTGTTAAAAATGAGAAGTGACCAACAGTACAGATATATGAAGTTAAATATTTTGGAAAAAGACAGGCTTACAGCTTTCATGCCTTGATATTATAGATCTTTATATCACAGCTTTCTATTTCCACAAGTCATTTTGAAGGCAGATGTTTAACATCCTCCCAAATCTTTATGTGAATAACTCCAGAGGATCCAGAATCAAAGTTGTGATGCACGGTAATGTGAGAACAGCAGGACAAACCTGTGTTGCACCATCTCCAGGAAGGCAACGTGGCATTCCATGTAAGAGGACGTCAACAGAGTCTGCCAGCATCAACTCAAACAGACTTAAGGCCTCCTCCAGCTTTTGCTGTCTTACATTACCAGTTAAGCACTACTCTAGTCAACTTGCAGCAAAAAAGTTACACTGCAGTCTTTTCCCCCTTCCTTCTAGCTGTTTTCAAATCAAAGAATCATTTACTCTGTTCCCACACATGCCAAGAGGCTATCTCTTTATTAATTCTTCACATCATGGCCATTATCAATTAAATTCATTACACTCTTTGAAGTATACCAATTATCTACTGGATTTCTCTTCTGTCTAGGTGCAAGGTGGGGGAAAAAAGAACAACATCTCTAAAAATAACAGAAAAAATGCAATTAAAAGCCACTTTCCATTCCATCAGAGAAAGAACTTCATGCTGTCATCCTTGTGCTTCAGACAATATCACTAATAAACTGAATGTGGCTTGCTTTTTCAATTTGATTAAAATAGGAAGGAGGAATCTCCTTCCATAAGATCAAGAAGGCGCTCTGCCCTACTCACAAGCACTTCACCTACTAAAAAGCTGTTTGTTTACTGAATCCTGAGCTGTTTTCACCAAAAGTCTGTTGCCCCTTTAAGCTGTGCCACCAATCAATCAAGTACTTATTTGCTAAATAGGCTTTAATTTTTACATGTTTTTTGTAAACTTCATAATTGGTAAAATGAAATTAAAATAAATACAGTTCTTTGCTGAATAATTTTAGCATTCACTATCCTTCAAATCTTTAGTAATTTTTTGGAGAGCTTTTGCCACTGTCAGTTTTATAGTTCTCTAACAGAAAGCTCAAATTGCTACAAGCATTAAATAAATATGACATTATAAATACATATTATGGGATTATTTTTTTTTCCCAAATACCAAACAAAGATGACAGAGAAAGCTACAACTCAAGTAAACTGCATGAATCAGCCATAAAATTACGTAGCTTCAGTTGTTCTCATTCTGCTCCCTCTTTAACATCAACAAGTTATTATTTTTGTATCTCAGTTTTGATTAGTGGATATGGAAAATAAAAGGAAATTTATCCTCTTTTTTTCATGGCTTTTTTTTTTTTAGCATCGAAAGGCAGAGTCTTCCTGCATTAATGGCCTTTGGACCTAAAAGGTGACCCACTTTCTATATTTGAGCAGCAAAGAAAGCAGATTTCCTTTACAAAAGGCCTTTGCAGCTACTAGAAGTAATGCTTTGCTTCAAAAGTAGTGTCTGAAAGTTGATCCAGCCTCCAAAAGACCTATCATGTACATCTTCCCCCCTCATTGTCTCATCAAGGGCTGGATTCAGTTCTATGAATATCCACTATCCAAAAGAAAGGCATTTGGGCAAGTTACTCATCTGGATTCCTTCTATAATAATCACAAAAGGATAAATACATCACAATATGATTGATCCCCTTTGAAAACGTAAGTCTGAAATGAAATTAATTGCTTTTTGGAGAGATTTCACAGTCGATTGACCATGGGGTGATCACAGACACCTATAGTTGAGACCACTAAAGGCAGCAAAATACAGCCGATCCCTATGCAGCACCAACACACTCATTTCACTTTTCCAAGAAGTAATTTCTTTCCTCTTTGAATTTAGGGACTTTTTATGTTTCCTGACTTAGCTGTAAAATTCAGGCACCTTTCTTCCTTCTCACTAACACTGAATCTAGTATCCCAAATCAAGGAGAAAAATAAAATCACCAGCCTTTCGAGATCATTACCAGCCTCTGCTCATAAATGCAAAGGCTGAGGTTAAGCTACCTGTCCTTTCCCACACTTCCCAATCACATGCCTGGGCTCAGCTGGAAAAAGAGAGAATAAGCTCTGGAAAGTTTATCCTGCTGTTGCCTTCCTGTTTACACACCTGGAACCTCTGTACTGTTCTGCACCCATCTAGTCTAGCAGAGTCCATGCAGCTCCTCCACACTTCCTGAGGCTTGCAAGCAACCTTGAAGACTACAGTGTCATCCTATCAAAACTAGCTTGAACAGAAACATTATTTTATATATATATGTATATAAAATGCTTATATCACACACAAACACGTATGGCAATATAGGTTGAAAAACACAATACCTGTACCTAGTGAGACCCAGTTTGTCTTGCAGCACCTTTCCCTGTACACCATGCCCTAGACATGCTGGGGAAAATGTTTTGCTATGACCAAAGCCTTCCTCTTTGCAAAGCCTTCTAGGTCCCTGGTCCCAGGAAGCGTTATTTAGGTATTTAGCATATTCTTTTACCCATCTGATGCAGATATTCTGAGTTACAGAACAGTCGCTTAAAATCTATATACTACATTTAGGGCCCTCCTACTTTGCATGTGTGACATTCAAATGCACTTTGCCTACTTAAACTAGTTTCTGTAGGCCTCTACAAGATTCTAGTAGAGTCCTTTTGTATTGCCTCAAACAGCTAAACCAGAAGGGTTTTGAATAGTTTAAATGTTATAGCTTCCCTTTTATTTAGCACTTTTGACCAGCAGATCCATAAGTGCTTTAACAATCACCAGTTTGCACACATAGAAAAACTGCAGTTCTGAGGTGTGCAGTGACATTTTCCATCATGACCTTGGCACTCT
>VZTV01003862.1:0-16411 GCA_013400875.1 Anhinga rufa
AAGTTAATTCCCTGGCTCCCTTATTAAAACGTAACCACATTCACACAGCATGTTCTGATTATATAGTATAATGGATTAAAAAAAAATAAAAAAATTTAAGAGAGCTAGACAACTCAATTTAGTAATACAGGAAATGAAAACATCATTCCTAATTAGATCATATTACTGATTTAAGGCTACAATTTGTGTGTTGTTCCAACACTGTGATCTTGCAGATTCTAATTTAAAAACATGGCAACTATGACACATGACAAGATCAACTGGATACAGCACACTGCTCATCCCGATACACCCAACCTGGAAAGGAGCTCTGGATATGCACTACAAATTGCTCTGAACAAGGATCCTACACCATACCATCCATGGCACCATACCATCATCCATGGCAAACACCAGAGGCAGAATCTAGATGCCTGCAGATTTACAGTCCTCCCGCACCATGCTGATGACTAGTTTGGGTTTATTTTTTTCCTCCCTGCATCTCTCCAGAAGAAGATAGAAGATATTTAACTTGTTTCAGCCCATCAACAGTTTTAAACTGAACGTGACCTGTGAAAGAAGTCATTATAACTGTGTTTCATTCCATTAAACACAACTAGTTTATTGTCAGGAGAACAAGCAGTCTCTCTGGGTTCCAGGCTCACTTCAGTATTTTGCATTTAAACTGCACGGATCAGTGACTTGGTTCATTTACCAATGAAGATAGAATAATATTGCAAAGTTAAAAGGTGCTTCATCAGATTCCATTAAATCAGAGCACATTCATACTAAAATATATACATGTGAAACACAAAGAGAGACATGATTTGTGCACATTCGATTCTTTTCTTGTGCCATCCTCCATTCTGGTAAAATCCATTTTAAACTCAAACCCAGTGTTCCTCCGCTTGAACAAAAAGGGTTTAGCATGAGTGAGGTAAACTGAATAGGGCCCCCCAAAGCACAGAGAAACTTAAGCTACAGTTGTATTTCAAAAACTGAAATATTGCTTCTGTCTTCATCTGATACACAGTTCAATGGGTAACTAAAAAGATGTATTTTAAAAACCGTAAGAGCAAATGAACTTTGGAAGCTTTTAAAATATCACAGGGTTAAAAGAACACAAACTCTTCCAGACTTATCAAACGGCAAAACAATATAAGACAACATAATTAGAGATATAGAAAAGCCATGATTTCTAATTAAGTTCTTTGTTTTATTTTATTGCTATTCACTTTACAACGTAGGACAAGCTCTTTTTTAGTCCCATGCTACATTTTCAGACTCTAAATCTCTCCAAGTGCAGACATAACATTATTATGGGTATTCATGCAACTAGAACTTAAGCTTTTTTGATAACTTGCTATCTTATTTATTCTATTTTTAATGAATCTCTTAACGATTGAATTAGATTACTTCTCTTTAAACACAAAATTTTCAGCCCCTATTGCTCCTGCTTTTCTAAAACTAAAGAAAGGGCCACACAGCATTTCCTAAGTCAACATAAAACAGGAAAGTGAAAAAAGGCAGTAGAGCAAGGTAAAAATCAGTCTTGCAAGGGAGGCAAGAGCTGTCCCATTTTAATGCACAAAACCAAAATTCAGATATGAAAATCTGAGGCAACAGAATTTCAGCTGACTTGTAGAGATAAATTCAGACAGCAACAAACAAAACAGAAAATTTACTTCTGTCTGGTGGGGGAAGACCAAAAGAAGTTACTGCCAGGCTCCAAGACAAGTGTCTAGTCTGTTTATATTTATTCTATGTGGTTTAGTGGTTCATGAAAGCAGGATAAACTTAAATAATGAGTGCAACAGCCAGTATCTATAACATCACATGTTCTACATCAATCAATGTATTCTTTACTAGAAAGCAAATTGCTTTTTGCAGTCTCCCTAATACATACAAAGGTGAATGGCAAAAATGTACACAAATAGACTGTGAAGTATTCATAGGCATGCGTGTGCACGCACACACCCACACAAAATGGTACATGCACATATACACACTCACTACATACGCACATGCAGCGCACACATATAAAAACTTCTTCAACAAAGAAGCCAACCTTTAGCTACTTACTTTATGCAAAGAATGTTAATATAAGGCAATATTTTTGGTTAGGTAATGAAAACTAATTGGGAAATTATTCATCTCCCACTCTCCCCACTGAAGCGTAAAAGATGTACAACAAATGTTATTCATGATTCTACACGACTCGCTCCGATTCACCTCCTTCTTTCTAACGGGCACTTCAGAGGAAATAAAGGTTACTCTTTTCCATTTATATCTTCTAATTGACTACCAGTGTTTTCTTGTGGTCAGAGGGATACAAAATAAGAGTTCGAAACAGCTTACTAAAAACAAGCTACAAGCAGACCGCTGCTCTACACTACCGTCAGCAATGATCAGAGAGTCCTGATTTCCTTGTTAAAAGACAGAGGCATAATTGAAGCAATATCTTCACTTCAGATTGATTATTCGGCGACCCTTATCCACATCTTCACTCAGCAATTTGAATTTTAATGAAAGTAAATGGAATAATTAGCATTTCAAAGCGTGTTTGATACACTGAATAAAAAAAAAGGAAGAGACTTTTATGTATAATCTATACACAAAAGAAAAAGCATTTGTGAGGGCGCAGAAGATGGGAAGTACAGTTGTAGTGTCTTCATTAGAATAACTTAAACAACTGCTTGCACCAACTGCATAATTATACATGTGAATAATATGCTATTAAGCTACGACTTCTCACCTTTATTTTATGTAGTGTGAATGGCCACAATTTCCTTCTGTTGTTATGCCTTTCCTCTCCAGTTATAAAATGTAAACACTGTGGCTACCCACACCCATAAAACCTCGCAGGACTGCTATACCAGGCTAATACTGCTGGCAGTAAAGCTGTTCCAAGAGGGGCTCCACACACCCATATTTTTAGATGGCTGGGAGCAGGGCACCTACAAGAGCACTGGTGACAAGTCATTTTGCCATCACTTTTGTTGTGCTTTTTTTAAAAAAATAAAGTAAAGTAATGGCTATTTTTTAATGTAAAAATAGAAAGTGTGGTGAACATTCACAGTCTTGGGCCACCAACCAGAAAAAGATGCGGGCAGCAGGGATCAGAAAAACCCTCCCAAAGCACAGTATGTCGTATGAAGTCTACCTGTTACAGTGGCTGCACCAGCAGACTGGCACATGGTAGGCAAAGGAAGCAATGTTACTTAAAAAGGACAATAAAAAAACCCCAGATACTGACCCAGCTTCCAGGAATGGACACAACACAGGCATTAATTATGCCATTCATCTTCTGAGCACAATGCGAGCAAAAGTTTTCAGGTAGTAACCAGCTTTTACGAAGATCAAGCTACTGAACTTCACCACTGCCCACAGCTTTTGCCCACCTGACAGAAATGAGTTCATACAAGAGAGAAATAAAAAGAAAAGCTATTTACAAACACTATTAGAGCTAAAACGGAAAGACCACATACCCCAATGATTGCGTTCAGTTCTGCCATGGTCACTTGCTTGGCACGCTCCACAGCCTGCACCACTTGTTGCTGGTGCTATAAATGAAGATCAGAAACAGAATAAAATTACTTGTTTTCTAAATTATTAAACACAGATTCTTCCTTTTACCTTTTTCTTTGCTTTTCAAACTCATGCAGGGTTTGAAATAACTGTTCTCTAACAGACAGTCACATTATGTGTTGATCTGCAAGAGTATCAGGTAAGGGGAGGATTTTATTTATGCCATTACTTGCCAGGAATTACACTCTTGCTCCCCAAAAGAGCTATTTTACAATCTGGCTAAATGGGGAGCTGTGTTCATCAGCACAGTGTGCTCTTGAATTTACATGCCAACTTAAACTGCCTTAGAGCCACAGAAATTTTTGATTTAAAAAAAAAACAAAACAAAACAAAACAAAAAAAAGGCACACTCTAAAATAAAGGTATGTATTTTCAACGAGCATATGGCATCCACATCACTGAAGGATATACAGATTCTCCTCTTTGGTATATTTCAAAGCAGTTCAACCATAAGAAAGGAATTTAAAATGCCATTCACAATTCTGTCAAACACGTGAAAGAGAACTAATTATTTCAGTCCCCAACATGTAAATTTTAATAGCTTTAAGAAGTCCATCAAAAACACATGGTCTAATTAACAACACAGTTTACAAGCTTCAGTGGTTATATTATCTCAGTTTGAGTGATACTGTGTTCCTGCAGTAAATTTAAAATTGCTGTATGCTGAAGACTGATTGATATTTATTTGAAAACATCAACTACAAATAAGATAAGGTCCTCATCTTGCAACCAGATCCATGCCTGTTTGGAGCTCTACCAGTGGCAAATTCATCTGCACAGGCAGCCTCACAGGATTGGGATTACATGCCACAAATTGGTGCAAGATGGGGTCAGGGTGAACTGTAAGTAAGTTGTATGATCTGCACTGGGAGCGAGTAATTTTTGATGTACAGCCACAGGTTCAACAAGGAGAGGAGTGAGCTCCTGCCTACCTCAAGAGGTACTGAAACAGTAATGATGAAACATCAGCTCTTTATCAAAATCAACATCTAGATGTTCTCTGGTGCAAAGTTCAAGGAAAGAGCTGAGAGGGTCTCCTTAAAGCCATCAGTTTGCCCCCCATGGTTGTGTGTATGGGCAGGGCAGAGCAGAGCCAAGGTGCAGCCCACACAGCAACACCTCCCATGCATCCTTACCAGTGGCAGAAAGCTGCATAAAATAATGTGGGGGCTCAAATCCTCAAGACTTCCTCCAACACAAGAGTAGGTGAAGAACATCAGAAACACTCCCCAGGCAGCACCCTGAGCCCCACTGGCAGACAGGGCCATAAGGTAGGGCTCTGCTACCTCAGAGGCTTCACAGTCTCAGATTTGCCAGCATTTTCACTTATAAACTCTCTCCCATAAAAGCCCTCAGGGTGAGGAAAAGCAAGCCTAAAAATCCACCTGTAACTGTAAGAAACACTGACCTCAACTATGAAAAATGGATAAATGCAAATAATGGAGGTAGTTTAGAAACACTCCTGGAAGGAAGAAAATGGTTTTAAGGTTTGTTTGTTTGTTTTTAAGCAAAGAAGAATTAAATGAAGGAAATGCCAGGAGAGCAAATAACATACTGCTGCAAACAGAATCACAGCAGTTGCATTTAGACTTTTGTAAAGCTACAGTGCTAACTTAAACCAAATCTGTCACTTATAAGTCGACAATATCAAGAACAAAAAGCAGGCCAAACACGAGCAAATATGTTCTTGGCATTCAGAAAAAAAACCCACAGTGGTATATCACCATCACATATAATCAGTAAAAAGGAAATTACGATACTCGAGCCTCAAGTTCCTGATGATGTGTTATCATCTCCAGGTCATCACATGTTAAGGACAGGTACGACTTTCATTGATTATGTAGCTGAAAGCCCAGTGACAAGTGGCTCTATATGACAATGTGGTTATCATAAAAATTACAACACCATTTTCTGGTGGAGGTCAGCCACACCAAAGTTGGGTCATAACATTCTTAATCAAGTCACCCAAAAAAAAAAACAACAAACCACAAACATGCATTTTAAAAATCCTTAAAAAAAAATAAAAAATCATTTATTGAGACATTTACAGTCATCTTTGCTTTCCTACCATTTCCTAGGGAATGTTTTTTGCACTGAGGTAAAGAAATGGACCTAGCTCTTTATTTGTGTATAGGAACATTCAATTCCAACACCCATTTACTTAAATCCTGTTCCCATGGCCATGGCCAGAAGAAAATACTTCTGAGGTATGTACAGAAAGCCAGCCTGAAAACATCAAAGTTATTGTAGAAATTACTCCAATTTTCCTCCAGGTTTGGGAAAAATGAGTCAGCTCCACAAGAGTTTGAATGCTTTCCTTTCCTTCACAGCAAACATACAAAGAATGGCTCTGAGGAATACTTGGAAAAACATTATTTCATTCCCAGGTGAGGCAAAGAAAAGGTGGAGGGGTAGAGTACCAAAATCTCACTTTAAGATTTCTGTTGGAAAGCACTGTAAGACAGAAATTCCCTAAGCAGCCACACAAGGCATTTTTCATTGATTCTAATAGGTTTGGGATCAAGCCTTCATAGAGAGGAGAAAACCCATGGGCTTTGTAACGATGAACCTAAATTAGGTATGGTAGAGACAATTAAAACTCTCCTATTGTTAGCTGTTTTAGCATTGATTTAATCTTCAGTGGCATAGTATGCAAAAAAAACCCCAAAATAAATGGTCTGTAATCAGCCTCTCCATCACTTCCACCTCATCGCAGCAACCGAGCCGACTCCCCGAATCCCCGTGGGGGGCCTGTCCCGAGTGACCCTGGGGCTACTTCAAGTCACAGGCGCAAACCACACACTCCAGTGGGTAACAACACAGGAAAGCAGAGTCACCCTGTGCCGTGCAGAGCACTGCGCAGCGTTTGGAGAGCCCACCCACTGCCCCTGGCGACTCCGAACCCCTGGGAGAACTCCAAACCCCGCAGAGCGGGGGGGCTCCACCTTACCAACCCCGGCTCCAGTAATGGTTGCGGATCTCTACACGCAGAGAAGGAGCCTGACTGGGCTCCGGGACCCACTGTAACCCAAAGCCAAGATGAGGGGCAGGGAGCCCAGGGGCCTGCTGAGCAGGACAGCAGCTGGCTGGCCCAGCCTGTGCAGGTACTCAAGGATGGATGGCTCCAGTGCTTACCACATGCTTCAATGCTTTTTCCGGCCAGCTGGCCAGTAGCAAGCAGCATTATGTTAAAACCAAGCAGTATACATTAGCCTGCCCATCAAGTGATCACACAGCAATTTACAGCCAAGTAAAAACAGCAACAACAAAAAAAGGGTTACTTTTTTCCCAAACAAATATAGACACAGGGTTGCAGCTTTCACACACATTTAATGCTAGCCTTCCTCTGTGCACACAAGCAAATGACAGACCCATTTTCTTCAGTTATGGCAAAACAGTATTTTGCATTGCATTTAACAGGCCAGAGCAATGAACTCAATACCCTGCCCCGCCTGTCACGCAGACTAGTATCGTTTCTCCTTTTTAACTTCTTCCCTGTCTCTTCTCTTCACCCCTTTTTGCTTTCTACAACGAGCAGTGTGTCTGCACTTGCCTTGTGTTGGAAAATCACCAATCAGTCTCCCGGTGGGTAGCAACAACACGGACCACAAGAAGGATGTAGGCTTTTTCACCATCACATTGTCTCACCACACCGTCTTGTCACCTAGCCCTGGCTCCTGCACAGGCGCTGCAGCATGATGGAAAATACCTGGGCTTTTTATACCATGTCAGAACTCCCCGTGGCTCCCAGTGACAGGGGAGCCATGCTGACAGCAACCGAGTGGCTGAAATTCTCCCTGGAGCGCACGGACAGACACTGGTGTTAAAAACGCCTAATTCCAGCCTGTCTCCAGCACCACCTACTCCGTCCAAAGCAAAACTCACTGAACAATTCACTTTGCAGAACCAAGTGGGCTCTGCTATGTTTTATTCATATTATTTTGTTGTTGTATTATCTGTTAAGAGAGAGTACAGACCAAGTCTTGCTTGAGAACTGCAGCAGTGCCATTCTGAAAAGCCTGATCTAGAGATGGCATTAATGGGATGAGGCCATGCCAAAAACCCTACTGAGAACCAGAGAGCAAACACACATTTACCGTTGAGTAGAGCACACACTTAGAAAACTAAAAAGGACCAGAAGGTCACTGCATCCAGGCATCATAACTCAGATGAGATATAATAACCACTTCATTATATTTTCTATGTATCAATATATATTGATTCTATCTATCTATCTATGTATCTATTTATCAACAGATGATATCAAAATCAGATAGATCGCTAAAAAGATGGCTTCCTTGGCAGAAGGATTACAGATATCTGATAGCTTCCTTGTACTTACTCTTTCAGCTCTAGTTTGAGGCAAATCTAAGATGGATAAAAATAATTTTGTCTTCTCAGCCCCTTGCATCTCAGAACAACAACTACTTCCTTTTGAACAGCAGGTAACCCCTGATCTGCTTCTATATAATGGATCTCTCACTCTTTATCCAAATTTACTGAACTTTAGAAGAACCTATAGGGAAAGTATGTACAGAGAAGAGCAAGCACATTATGGTCCATATCCATCTTGTAAAAGGAAAACCATCAACTAATATTGAAGTGTTTGAAAGGAGAAGACTGCATGCAGCATTTCCTTTTTGTATGTTTGTTTGCATGAGTGCATGCTAGTGCTTAGCATTTTATTGTACTTTAAGTATATTTGACCACCTTATCGTGCATGGGTAACAGAATATCCCTATTAAAGAGCAATGCTTCTATCTTGCTATTACCTAGTTCACTGGCAGTTGGAATGGAAAGTGCACCTTCCAAAGAGTTTACTACAGCCTATATAACACTTCCATAGAAGGTGACAGGAGACAATACCATAAACATTTGTCTGGCTTCTCAAGCAGCTTTTGCTGGTTGTGCAAAGCTCCAGGTTGCCACAACTACATTGTTAGCTGTAAATCAGCCAGCTTGCATGTGTCTCATGAATATAAACACAGTCAATAGTTACTCAAAAGAAGGTAACCATGATATAAGAGTATCTCCAGCCACACTGAACAAATACCACTATCCAGCACACGAGGTCGTTCAGCACTCAGTAGCCCACAAGGTCCCACAATGATAGCCACAGGTTGCAGCCAGCCGCATACCCCACCTTGACCAGACAGGAACCGGCCCCAGCTTGAAAGCAGCAGGGCTGTGTAAGTGTCACACTGTGCCGCAGCTTGTAAATTCAGCTGAGAAGAACTGTAAATTAGCAGAGGCATGATCTATGGCTTTATACCCAAAATTAATTGCATCTTACTGGCTAGATCATTCGATGATGTGAACATCAAACTATCTATTATCAGCTGCAGCAGATCAAAACTAACTTAACTGAGTGCTAACAACCTCCAAGTATTTACCTTGAACTTTGCAGGCACCCCCTTCACCTCATGCAATAAGAACTACTTTGAGCACACTGGTATCTCACAACATCACAGGGAGGTGGAAAATGACTGTTGCAACACAGGAAGACAGCAACCGCAGCAGAAATTGAACACACATCACCCATGAGGTCCATCTTATGCCTCGACCACAAAGTCATTCTTTCCTATTGAAATGGGAAGCTTGTTACTTCTTGGTGCTGTTTATTAGTCTGCCTAAGTCAGAGTCACCATAAAAACAAGGTATCACTTGACTGCGTATTTAGGCAGACTAGGAACTTTATTTTCAATATATGCTTAGATGATGTACAGCACAGTAAAACTGACTGAAGCCTGGAGAACTTCCTGAATACTTTACTGGAATGTCCCCTGAAACAAAGCATGCACTAGTACGCAGTAGGGTGATGCATTATAATTGCATCCTTTTCATGACATCTCTAGCGATTTTGGCCACGATTTCTTACTTCTAAGTGAGTTATCGCAAGCCATTGATTCCTTACAAAGTTAACAAGCAATAAGACAAGTTAACCTGGTGCTATTATGAGGCAATAATGTTGCCATCAGTGCATGTAACCACTGTATTTTGTTCATTTTTCCCTCAGGCACAATACAAAGAAGGCAGATCACATTTTTCAGCTACTATTCCACAATTAGACTGTATGCAAAATGCATAAACAGCAAAAGCACGCTGCAATTCAATTCTCTATTAATCTAGATGAAGAAATAAAGAGGCTTCCATTAAGACAGTCACTTTTTAAAGTCACAAATTAAATAGAAACCAAGACTACCAGAATACTCAAATCCAGAGATCAGTCCTCTTTCCTCATCTGTGTATGCCAATATAAATTGATTTAAGTAAGCATTTCTACTAACAGAGGTCAAACAATTACCAGGATTTTCCTAACCCCAGTCTGAAAATTATCACAATCAGTGGCATTGTCAAGACACATGGAAAGATTTTTTACACTCCCCCTTTCAATCCCTGTCTAGTCCCCCTCCTCCCCTCTTGCTAGGTGAACTAAAAAGCACACTTGCCTCCACACAAGACAAATGTGTACACTGGCTTTTTGGAAGTGCTCCCTTTTGTCTTTGTCAATGCACATAAAAACGCTGAAGTTGTGAACTTTTTTTGACCTCTCCATCTCCTCTGTAGCCCAAAGAGCTTTGACACCATGCAACATGCACAGAGAAGGAGCTGTAAGACTTAGTAAATGAGACGTGCAAACAGGTGGAAGAAACTTTATGGGCCATGGATTTAAAAAGCAGAGGCTCACTAGCAAAGAAGCCATACAAATGCCTGTTTTCAGATCTAATACCGCTTAACTCCAACTCTGATCTAAAGCCTAACAAAGTAAACAGCAGTCATTAAGCACACTGATGCTGGTGCGCTTAAGCCCTCACCGGGTGGTACTGTATCCATGACAGAAGTGGGAAAACATAATTTTCTAAATTTACAATCTGGATCATCTCAGTTGTCTCTATTAATGACAAGCTACTGCAATGGTTAAGTCCAAAATTACTTTAAAAGTGCTCTCCATGCCTAGCTTGATGGCCAGGAGGTTGTTAAACACTGATCAGCCCTTGGCTCATAGCTCCCAAGTTACTTTGTGTTAACACCACATGGGAGATTCTCCTCGATGGAAGAAAAGAAGGAAGTACAATGTGCAGCCTTAACAGGGCCTCCTCCCTCTAAGGCAGGGACTTCAAATGTACCAATACCAACTTTCAGGAGAATGACTCCAGGGCAATTTAGTTCCAGAGACAGGACAGCACGATGCATATGGAGCAGAGAAAAAGGAGAGAGCCTGTGTTCACCTGAGCAGGATGCCACTAACAACAAGGCTCAAAAACCTACAACCTTCTTTCTTTTTTTTTTCCTTTTCTTTTTTTCTTCAATTCCACTTGAGCATATAGAGGGGGTGGAGGCTAGGATTTCCAAAATCAAAGGCCAAAAATCTATCAGTCACTCTGAATCAAACACATCTTTCTTCAAATGTATTCTAAGCCCATGTAATCCCTTTGCTTGTCTAATTGGCAAGAAACACTCACTCCAAGTAACACAATCCATCCATGGGCTGGATTTGTGGAACCAGAGCAGTGTGACTTACTTGTATATGGTAACGAAGTTTTGTTTAGCATTTCAGCTGAAAATAGCAGTACCAGTACCAGCAGTAGTATACTGCTACAAAGTTTCTAAACACGGTATCACATACTCTACAGACGTCTCTGTCGTGGAAATGCTGATCCCATGTCTTTGCCAAGATCACAGCTTTGCCTGCAAAGTACTCACCCCTGCCTTTGTTTCAAAATTGTGGCATTTTAGTGCTCACTTCAGCATGAGTATGAATCAGCTTTACACCTCATTTTTATATGCTGTGCTATTCCTGCACAGCAAATAAAACCCCATAACTAGATGTAGAGCCATTCTGTAGCAGTCAAAGTACAAAATCAACAGCTACTCATTTTAGATCCATGCAGGATTTGAATTCTGGTTCCCCAGCGATGTAACTAGATCATTACACATCATTTAGTTTCCACAAATCCATCTTTATAAGCAGGGAGTACAGCAGCGCTCATGAACATTGTGAGGTTCTAGTTTTGATAACGTTATTGTCATTTCAAACACACACAGATACACACACGCGTGCACACACACAGCACAATAGCTGAATGCTGATATCGAGCACACAGCCTCTCATTTGCAGCAGGATGTGCAGCTCTCTTGAAAAGCAATGGCACTTTATGGAACAACTGAAAAGGTGGGAGAAAGAGTTGCAGGGTGTTCTCAGGCACAGTGTTTTACGGATGCAATGCACAGAAATACACCTTCCAGCTTTGATTTCTCAGCTACTGATTCTACTAAAATGAAACCATGCATTAAATAGATGCATGCCAGCCTGCGCCAGCAGACCTCAGTCTCCAGCCCCTTTCCTCCAGCAGGGTGGGCAGGGGAAGCCATTATGCACCCATGGTCTCCTTTCATGAACCATACTCTCATTTTACTTCACACATGCCTGTGGCTCCACGGCTCCCTTGCTAGCTCCCACCAACTCCTCCAAATCCCAGTGCCCCTCAAAGTATCTACAATGCACTCAATGTAATACCAGCAAATCATAATTTGGAGAAAATTAGTGCTTAGAGAAATTAGCTCACGGCGAATTTCAATCTTCTGTCTATATTCCCCAAATACACAGAAAACATAAAAGGATGCAGAGAGGAAAAAGGCAGGAAAAAAAGCTGCATTTGTATGCCTACTGTGCTGAACATCACTAGTTGGTATACCAAAAAATAAGTTTCTGCCGAACTTCAACACCTGCTGCCAAGAATGTAGCACAAATCACGCCTTTCTAGCATTTTTGCAAGCTATCCTCTGATTTCAGACTGACAAAGTTGTAATTGTGAGAAAAACTGCGTTGTACATGAGAGCAAAATATTTAAACAACTAAAATTTTGCTTAGCACATTACAACACATTCCATTTCATAAATATATTTAAGTGATATTATATTGGTCTTGGAGAAGATAATGAAGTGGTAACAGCACAGTTGAAAGTCATCTACAAGCACCAAGAGATTCATAAAGAAACAGTCTCAACACAAAGTCCCACTTTTGTAATAGATACGATGAGGCAATCGTTTAGATCAGCACCAGTACAAACAACTACCTACCTCTTGGGATAGGAAGGGAATGACTTGTGCACATATAGCGTTCAGCCTCTTGACAATTTCTGCCTGCAAGTGAAAAGAAGAAAGAAGTTCGATTATATAAATTATCAGGTGTGATGCTCACCCATGAACACAGAAGATACATTTGTTTGGTTTTTTTCATCCCTAGTCATCCTCTGGCCAGGGCAGATTATCAAAATAACAAAAGTATCTGGACAGCAATTCAGCATTACCTAGGAAGCTAATAATTTCTGGCTAAAAAGTTTTCCTTAAAAAACAGTTTAGAACTGACACAAAGAAAACTTAACTCTGATTATGCAATCAAAAGCATTTAAAGAAAAAATCTTCGGTATTTTTTTCAAACAAAAGTAGATTATAAATTCAGTTACAAAAAAGATAAACAAAAAACTGTCTTGAACTAAACTCTCTCCTAAGAAGCAAAAAGAGGGATCATTTCAAATTATAACAATGCCACTGTAAGCAAAGGGAACAAATAAACCAATTGTTTCTATACTAACATTACCTACCATGAGAACATTCACCACACAATATACAACTTCACTGCTAATCATTCTACCACATATTTTAGAAGGGGATACTGCAGTCTTGTAACATATTTATGCTGTTATCAAACCCGAGGTTAATAGTAGTTGCTTTTGTGTTGCAATTGTGATCATAAATTAATAATATACGTTTTATTTCCATACTGGAGATCAATTCTTATTCTGTGTATTTAATCCGTAAATCTCAATAAAGACAGAGGAGATTTGAAGAGATAACACAGGAATTACAACTCCAGAAAGAGAATATTTAAAGCCACATAGACTTTCTTACAATAAATCTTAACTTTCTTATAGTAAATTGTAACCAGGGTCAGTTCCTCAATTATATGGTAGGACAGAATGCTCTTCCTCTTTCAAAGTCACTAACCATATGACAAAGACATACAAACTTGTGCAATTTAGGCTTCCTTCTTTTAACAGCAACACTGCCAGCCTTTTTGCTATGCTGTCTTTTAAATTGCAAATGCTTAGAAAAGAACCTATAGAACAAAAGGACTCAGAACTAGCAGTAAAAAAGTCAGAACCACATATAAAACAAATCTGGGTTCAAGGAATATTACAATTACACAGCTACATAACCAGACGACGCGGTACACTAGAGGTAAAGGTACATGTGAAACTAACTCTGCCCCCTTGTGCATACTGTGATACACTTGAGTTAACGCACTTTGCAATACAATTTCTTCATTTCTCTGAAATCCAACTAAACTCCTGTAGGTTATTTACACAACAATTTCTGTGCTACACTGTCCCAGTATCTTCTTGCTGGTCTTCACTGTTTATGCAAGTCCTCATCTTGTTAAAGTTATGTATTTTAGTACATTTTTTACTTTCATCTACCACACCTTTTCTGTTTATTCAGCAGCTTAAGTACCTTAAAGGACACTTGAGAGTATGTTCTGTTCACCACAAAGTTACATTACCTGCTAATTTCAAAGGTCTATACGTGCCTGTAATATCAGATATCCCACAATGTAAAACTTAAATAACCTTTTAAATAGACAGTGTTCACTATACTAGTTGACACAGAGATTTACAAGCTGCTTGTTACACAGAGCAGTACAGGGAGTGACAAGACACGTGCATCTCGGCTTCAGCCAGAGAGGCTGCATGATCCAACATGGCATTACTTGAGAAACGGTATTTGATTTAAGGAATTGTAGACCATAATATAACGCACAGCTTCGAAGTATCTGTGCTGTATTGGTTCAGGCACCATTAATTTACTAATTTCCAAATTTTGGGTCCCAGCCACGCTGCTATTTTTTTTTAAAGGAATCTCCTCAGTGTTTTAAAACCAAATAGAAAGCTACACGTCCTGCTCCTTGAGGCTTTTCTGTATGAACAGGAAACTGCAGAGTGCCGTCATCCTGACCTGAGCTGAAGCCCCTTTGACCTGCCATTTAACATATGTATGTGCAAAACAACTTCTCCTACCTATCTTTAAAATGCCTCTCACAAGCTTACCCACCTCCTGAACACCTCCTGCGGGGGAGCCTTTGCTTTGGCTGTGCTTAGCAGAAGACCACGTTTCCACCACAGCTACATTAGCTGGATGCCTCTACTGCTTTGCTTTGGAACTGAGAATAAAACTGGCTCAAAGTGCCATGAAAGAGCTCAGCGTGTCATTTTAAAAGGCTTGTAGATTGATAGATTTTAAGGTCAGAAGGCACTGTTAAAATTGTCTTATCTGACCTCCTGAGTAACACAGGCTGTAAAACTTCACTGACTTCTCCATCAAACCTGTAAATTCTAGTTCATCTAGAATATAGCTTAGTCAACAAAAATAATTTTATTCAACTCCCTTTGAGGCATTTCTTCTCAATTAAGGTACTCAACCCCAGCTATTCCAAGCTATTCCAGCTATGATGTTTTCCTTTTGATCACTTCCCTTCCCGGCCCCCAACAGAAGAAGTATGTCTCTTTCCTACTGCTCTTCTGGCCAAAAAGTGGATGAAATACAAAAATTCACCTCCGGCAGATTCCGAGCCTGGTAAATGTTAAGCTAAAAAGCGTCTTCCAAAAAGCTGTAAGTAACTGAAAACAGGTGACTGGATATGAACGGTTACACAACCGTAATAAACCTCTTGATATCAATCCCACTAGAGTGCCGAACAGCGAGTCTTTTCATGCTGTACACAGGAAAGTGAGCTTGATGGAGACCGCACCCAGCTCAACCCATGGAGAAGAGAAAGAGCTCTCCAACAGCTTCAAAAGATGCTGAGATGCTCCTCAGCAGCATTTCTCAGCCAGGCAAGGGGCCCGGCTAGGCCAATCACAACAAAGCTGAGAAGCCCTTGCTATGCTGAAGCAGGTGTATACACTATTTCCTTATTAAAATGGTCTTCAGTCCCCCTAACAATAAGTATCCCCAGTTGCATGGTTGTGAGTACAGTTATGTTTTATCACCCTCAACACCTGGGCAGCAAGGAAACAGCCCAAGAGAGCAGCAGTGGACTGCAGAGGCACGGCATGACCAAGGCACAGACTGCCTACCTTTGGAGCCACAGGCAACAGGAAGACATGAAGGAAAACACTGTGTACCGTGCACAAGTGATAGGAAGGACATGACACATTCTGTACCAAACAAAACCTTAAACTAGACATTTTCATATAGTAAATACAAAGTACCCTCTGCCTTGATACTGAAACTGTTTCTGCATTTAACTGTACAGGATAATACCACAGCAACAAGCTTGAGTGTTTACTACAAAACATAGAAGAGAAGGAGTTAGCTGCCTCAAGCTAATTAACTAGAGTGGGTTTCTTGTGACACCACCCTAAAACTTGAAGGTGTGGATACTGATGACGTAGGTTAGCATCTCAGTAGACCTATTCCTAGAGCGATAGGAGGAGGCCTTTAAATTTGTTCTTCTTTGCATAAGGTACAAAGTCAGACACAAAACAAAACACAAGTCCACTTCACATTTCTACGCTCATACAGATTTCTAAAACCCTGGATTTAAAAGCCAGTTTAGGATCCTCTGTTTTCTCTTAGATGTCAGGCCAATGGGTTTTTCATGATCAACCTAGTTGGTAGGAGAAGGAAAAAGTATGATTTCATAAAATAAGGCAGCCAATTCCTCACATGGAAAGCCAAAGTTGCCTCGGAAACACGGCTGCTTCCACGGTCATCTAATTCTGCCTCTTTTGTCCCATGGGACCAGGCTTTAGAGAGGCATCATTTATTTACAGGCCTTTCC